>CDMY01000457.1:16434-58824 GCA_001179505.1 Vitrella brassicaformis | reverse complement strand
GGGGGAGATGGCACAGGACACACGCATGACATGGGTGTCTCTCTGCTCGTTCTGTCTGTATGTGTATGTCATTCAGAGGACTCAGCGTTGCGTCGGATGTTCAGCGTTACGTTAGTCGAGCCGGGCACGTTCAACGAGGCGATCAACAAGCCCGAGCGGCTGATGCACCTCAACTTCTACACTGAGATCATCATCACCGACGACGACATCAAGAGCCTCGGCGGCGCGGAGGACATCAAGCTCCTCGACATCCTCAAGAAGGCCTTCGCGGGCGAGCTCAAGGTGTACGGCGTCCAGCCACCCAAACACAAGAAAGGCGTTCCAGCAGAGGTGAGTCAGTGAGTGGGGCACAGAGGGCAGGGACGGGGAGGGAGGGAATTAGGAAGGGTGATAGGCATGCCATGTGTCGTGTTGTGTTGTGTGTGGATCAGTTGGGCAACTTGCCCCCGTGGTGGTTTGTGTTCCTCTCCTGGCCCGAGAGCGGCGTCCGTCGTGTCATCATGGACGAGGTCATCACCGTCCCGCCCGAGTGGATGTCCACGAAATGCGCACGCATGCACCTAGACCACGACCCGCAATACGGTGAGTGAGTGCGCCACTTGACTGACACACGACAGACAATCCATTGGGGGTGGGTCGGGTCGGGTCGCCATGCAGTCTACATCTACTGTGTGGTGTGTGATGTCCTTATTCGTTGCAGTGCTGATGGGGCTGGTGGCCAAGAGCCACGCCGACGCGCCCGACGGCAGCCTGCCGTCTGGTGACGTGGTGATCCAGGCGACAGGCGAGTCGCATCAGAAGTACGACCTCATCACCTACACCCGTGCAGTAGACGAGCCCGAGACCAACGCCATCAACCAGACACACAAGCCGCAGCAGTGGCGTGCGTGCAGGGGCGACATAGTGGAGCCGTGGGCCAAGACGGAGCTGCTCAACAACGCCGAGCAGCTGCCGCAGGTGCTGCTGTTCTCGCTGCACGAGAAGCACCTGGTGCGGATGCTGGTGGCGCCGAGCGAGGACAAGGCCGACGACTTCCTCATCTACGAGCAGCCACAGCCCCTGGCGAGCGGCAACCTACCGGCCGCAGGGGGGGCGGAGGCGGGCGGCGCAGAGGAGGACGCCTGACTGACCAGCTAGCTGATTGATTGATAGATAGTCACTCGGATGGACGATGGGAGGGTGGGTGGGGTGATGTAGTGTAGACAAGAGACAGAGGGGCTGGCGGATCGTAGGTCGATTGGATGACTGGATGGATGGATGGATGTGATGGGGTCTGTTAGTTTTCGCTGAGACGCGTGCACACTCGTCGTTTTTCTTGGCCTCCTCCGCTCACTATTACCAGCTGCCTGCACCATATGCTTTTTGCTTTTCTGTTGCCTTGGCGCACGTGGATGGATGGATGGAGAGAGACAGGTGTACATACATACATACACGTGCGCGGTGCTGCGGGCTTCTAAGGGTGCCTTTGAAGCGGGCGAGGAGGTCGTGTCACAAGTGCCACTGTCTGTTGTGTTGCTTCTCTGGTCGATCCATTGTGTGACGTTTGACGGAACATGGCTCGCCGAGCGTGGCTGTGTGAACGGAGTAGCCGACGTGACCCCTGTGATGCCGACCAGCTTCACAGGGAGGTGACGTGGGCAGCCCAGTCACTATGGGCGCGGTCGGCGAGACCATCCTATTCCGGTTGATGCACACGTATGGAAATGAATTGCCTGACTGGATAAATGCTATATACTTCTGGCTGGCTGTTCGATTTGGTTCCAGTCGCCTTGATTTTTGCGTGCCGTATACACATAGGCTGCTATTGCGGCGACGAGCAGGGGCGGGGAGGGAAGGTCAGATGGCGTCGTGTATGCCTGTCGTGTAATTAGTCATCCATCCGTCGAGTGCTGCCACGCATGGATGGCTGCATGGATGTGATGCGCTGACTGGAGAGAGAGAGAGAGAGAGACCAGGTAGGTGTATTTAAGACCCACGCACGAGGCGCGACTGAGTGAGACGGAAGGGGAGACCACTACCCATTTCTGTATTCGCGGGCTTCCCTTTCGGCTGGTCGGATCTCTTGTACACTAACTACACAACACACACGCGGACAGGGAGGGAGGGATGCACCCGAGCAAGCAAGGGCATTGGATGGACTCTCGTGTTGGCTGCCTGTCGTCGTGTCATGGGAGGAAGGGATGGAAAGGACCGTTTGCTTTTTCCGCTCATGCAGATTGCCGTGAGTCCGGTACTGCTGCAGGTCTGATTGAGTCGGTGCAGGAGAAGCTCTGGCACTCGACTCAATCAGTCTCGCAGAGGTATTTGACTCACAGCAACCACACATGGGTGACTGTCTGTCTGTCCGTCTGGTTGATCGATATGGGAACATGATGCAGAGGGAACATTGACAAAGACTGCAGTCCGGAACGAATGAATGGGCATATGATCGCTTCGGGTCAATATTGCTTCGGCACCGAAAGAGCCCGAAATGCGAGCTTTTTGCCAGGTGAATTCCTGCGCAGAAGTGCCTTTGCGCAGCTGTGGTGGTTGCCTTCTGACGGATTGTGTCCGAGATCTTCCAATTGACGGCCGCCAAGGCTCACTGTAAGTGCGGCGCGTGAAACAAGGACCATGAACCTGTGCTTCTATCGTGTGTGTCTGTTTTGGCGCTGACTCATTCAGGTAGATAGTCGACTGAGCGCTTGTGTCCATGGAGGCCGAAGAAGGGCTGGCCTTCAGCGACACGGCGGCAGACCGCAGCCCCGACCACACGTCCGCGAACCAACAGAAGCAACCACAGCAACAGCAACACATGCATATGAAGGGCACGTCGGCAGAGGAGGGATCTGGTGGGAGTGAGCGGCGCGGCGATGAATCGTCTGGGAGCGACCTTGGTGTCGGTGCAGTTAGTGCGTCGTCTGCCCAACCAGCAGGAGGATCTCCCCGCCAAGAGAGCACCCTTGCGACTGACGGCGGCCCACAGCTCTTCGACGAAGCTGAGTCGCGGCAGCTCTGCTCGGAGGTGCTCACAGAGGTGCTCCTCAGTGAGGCCATCGACACACATCAGGACCACCACCAGCAGCGACACCAGCGGCCATGTGCCCGTCATGCGCAGTCTATGCGACTCTGCCCCATATCCTCACCACCAGCCGTGTGCGGCGTGGCGATGCAGCAGCAGGGAGGCTGTCCTGGGATGATGGAGGGGGCGAGACATGGCGGTGGGCCTGTAGATGATTCAGATGCCATTGTCGACACCACACCGGTATACAGACAGCCACGAAGGCAGGAGTGCACCCAAGGATGCCTGTGAGGTCTCTCTCTCTCTCTCTCTGTGTGTGTGTGTGTGTGTGTGTGTGTGATTTTCAGGATCAGTTCCCTTCTACGTCTGTTGATTCCAGTACTTCCTCATTGATGCAGAAGCAGCACCAGCAAGCCGTCGACCTCACCAGCAGCATCAACCCATCGCCAATGGTCGCAGCAGCGGCATCAGAGCAGCAGCCGTCCGAGAGTCCCTCCCACCCGCCCCCTCCCTCCGTCCCCGCCCCCGCTCCACCCAAGAAGCAACCCAAAGCCAACGCGCGGCAGGCCCGCTCGGGCTCTGGATGCACAATCGACGGCGTGCTGGCCTCCTCTTCGGATGATAAAGTGCCAGCTCTGCACCCATCGGCAGCTATCGATCCGTCAGTCGTTGAGTCTGCTGCTGCCAGCCTGTGCTCCGCTCGTGATGCTACCGTAGCATGTGTAGCGGCGTCTTCTCACAGCGAGGGAGTGGCTGACAGACATGATGCAGACCGGCACAGCAGCCCGCGGCTATTCGACGAAGCTGAGCCGCGGTCCGCAGCTCCATCCCCCATCGGCGTGAGAACATCTGGTGGTGCAGAGGGGGCAGCATCTCAGCGCTCTGCGGTTGTTTCATCAATGGAAGCCGCCCTTGACGCTCTGGCTCGTGGGGAGGTCGATGTGTTCGTCGACCATGTTGACAAGATCCGAGAAGAAGTGGCCCCTCTGCCCGCTGGTCATCCGTTATACGTTCAATTTCGGCAGTCGCTAGTCAGGAAGAAGGCAGCCCCCACACAGGGGTCAGAGCCGTCCCTTGCCGACAGAGCGGTTGGCCTCCTTCTCGCCGATAATGAGCCATCGCACCAAGCAGCAGCGGCGTCCTTCCTTGGGTGGCTTTTTCGATCTGGGTATGGATTTGGCGCGGGATGGCGGCCGCTGTTTAGTCTTCTGGCGGACGCAGCGATGCAGAGGCGGACACTAGCGGACCAGGTCTTCGATGCAGCTCTTTATGCAATGTACGGCTGGATGGCCGCAGGTGGGTGGTCATATGGGTGGGCGGGCAAGCGTCTTGCCGTCTTTCACTTGTCTGTGTGTGTGCCTGTGCATCGCTCAGGAATGTCTCTGGATCATCTGAGGGAGGCATTGCGGCAGCACATTCTGAGCCACATCGACTCGCTCGCTGAGACTGTTGCAGTCAGCAGCGATCGCCTGGTCGTATCGAGGACGTCTCGGCTGTTGGGCGGCGTCTTCATTGGCGCGCACCGCCGCTTATGCTGTCATTCAAGTGCGCGACACATGGAACTGGACCAGTGTATGGAGAGACCCGAGAAAGTTGTGTGTCTCTGTGTGTGTAGCGTTGGTGTCGATGTGTCGCAGTGTCTTAGCGCGTCCTGCTGCCTTGAGCAAGATGGGTGCCGCACTGCATGAGCATGCCCCCTGCGATTGGAGCCCTATGGAGGTCTGGTGGTGTCTGACACCGGCATTGGCGATGGCTGGTGAGCATCATATGATTGTTGATGGTCCGTCCCATATATTGCCTTCTTGATGTCGTGTGTGTGTGTGTGTGTGTGCACATGTCCAGATGTGGGCCACAAGGAGAAGTTATCGCAAACGGCCTTCCTGTCGGGAGCGATGGCCATTCTGCAGAATGACAGATTGACCAAGGATGACATGTGCGGGTCATTTGTCGTAGAGAGCTGCGCAGCCCTGATCAACACCATGGTGGATCGTGTTGAGGTCAGCAAACGTTATAACGCACATCTGTCTGTGTGGACTTTCCGCTCTGGTCTTTGCTGGCGTTCAGTATGCCGCGTGTGACGGCATTCTCGTGCTCATGGGGACCTTGATAGCGAGAGCCGCGACCAAGGAGTGGAGATTGAGCACCACAACCTTCGTCTGCACAGCAGCCATGTTGACCTTGAGAAAATTGAGCGCGTAGGTGCCCTGCAGACAATTTCGCCATCCGTGTGATTTCGCCGGCGAATGACATGTGATGTGGTATAGATACGGTTCTCGACGGGTGCTGCGCGGAGAGTGGAAAGACAACCCAATCGCCAGGCAGTGCATACAGGTATGAAAGGGATCATGCCTATCAGTTGTGCCACGCTGTGTGCACCCATCCGGCTGCTGTCGTGTGTGTGTGTGTACGTGTAGATGGAAGCGTCCTTCTTGTCGCTGACGGCGGCGTCGCCAGACGTTCTCGAAGAGGTAGGTGACTGGGAGGAGCCGCAACAGTGACACACGTATGCACATTGCGTGCGTGTGTGTGTAGGTTTTGGACCATATCGGCCGTTTGCGCCGCCAGATGGTACTTCTCTGTACGTCCAAAAGTCACAGCTTGACGCGGCCCTCCAGACGTGTGTATCATGTTCAGGAAACGGTCGACCGGCTGGTCCAATTGGAAGCCGACCCGCAGCGAGAGGCAGCACGACAACGCAACATGAAGGTAGCACACGAAGGACAGAGGGAAAAGGAGGAGACGGCATCACCAACTTTCGTTGTGCGTTCTCTCTCACAGAATCCTGTGGTCCAGCTGTTGTCCGACAAGAAGATCCTCCACCTCATCTACACGAGTCGTCCTAGGAAGTTCACCGCTAGTCTAGTCCGCCGGTTCGCGTACTCATGCCGAAGTCTGCTCAAGGCGTAAGCACATAGCACATCACATCAAATCGTATGACATCAAATGTCGTGTGTATGGGGTGCATTTAGATTGTGTCCTGTCCGTGCGCCTGGCCGCATCTCACCGTCTTGGTGCCGCGAGTTGATGGTGTCGAGGGCCGAGTTCACCGTGACCGACCAAGGGACGCTGACGGCATCACTGGCAAGGTGAGCGGGGTGGCGGGGGCTAACGTGCGCTTGCGGTTGGATCACTGGACCCGTCAGGTACTCATCCGAGGCGATGCTTCTGCTACCGATCGAGTGGGAGTGCTCGTCGACCGCCGATGACGTCAGTGACCTGAGCAGCTTCCTTGAGAGTGCCGACAAACTCACCGAACTGCAAGTGACGGGTGACTCAGTGGTGAAGATGCAGCTTCTGATAGCATTCTGGGACAGGACGATACTGCGTGAATACCTGCTGTCGTTCAGGTGTGGATCTACGTGAGTTGCCTGATGACGAGTGCGCCCGATTGGCCCAGGCCATCGGCCGCCTGCCCTCATTGGAGGTCCTGAATCTCGCCCAAGGGAAGATGAGCCCTCCTTTTATTCACCGACTGGCCGCTCTGCTCAAGGTCGCCCGGGACGGCACGGGCGACATCAGTAGTGACAGTCCCTCTCCCCCGTCAGAGTCGTCATCACGTGACGTGACCCGCACCCCCAGCACCTCATCGGCTGCAGTGTCAGCGGGCCCAGCAGCGGACCAGCAACACAGAGGCGGTGCGGACGTCGGAAGGACAAGCACGAAGGACAGGCCATTCAGCAGACTCAGGTGAGCAAGCGAGAGGTGGACAAGAGGGAAGGGCAACAAATCCGTCACTCCTCATGCGGTGCTTTCCCCTCAGGATGATGTTTGTCACCGTCTGTTCGATGTCATTTGGTTCCTATCTCAGTCTGCTCGAGGTGGGGAATAGAATCGAGCTCAGGCCTGTCTGCGGGAACGGGTGGGGACATGGTTGCGTGTGTGGGTGCGTTCCCCTCCAGGGCTTGTGTGGCCGATCGTTTGCGAAGCTCGAGCTCCTTGTGTCGGTCGACTCTGACGGCGCCAAGTGCAACGACGCTGACAAGCTAGTGCAGGCCAGTTGTCTGCAGAGTGCGCTACGGCGCTTCTTTGCTACCGTGTCGACTCCGCGCCTCACCATGATTTCCACTTTTGTGGAGGGACTGGAACCTTCGAGCGTTGCCGACATTGTCGTGCATGCAGCCACCAGTGGCCTCGCGACCAATCCGAATCGAGCCGTACTCAAGTAAGACACACAGCTATACAGGCGACCAGCATGTGGGAGTGTGTTGGTTGTTTCAGGGATTTTCATCTGGATGCCAGTGCGACCACAACCGAGGCCCTCCTTACATTCGCCGTCAAGAATCTCACGCTGTCGGTCCTCGGCCTCTATGGTGCGTAACCACATCCATCCCACTCCCGCGGTGCCCATACCTCTCTCCTTTTCTGTGTGTTTGTCAGCATCTGACTCGCTCGGCAGGCTCATCCGCGGAGGGTTCCTGTGGACCGGAGGGATCCTGTCGATTAGCCGCTTTACGTCATTGTTGAGAGAAGCCGTCGGCAAGGCCCATGCTGCGCGCGAGAGTGAGCTAGTCGATGCGCGCAGTGTCACCGAGCGTCAGTGGGCGGCCGATGACGCCCGCCTGCCGCCACCAGCAGACGCAGCTGAGGAGGACCGACGGAGGGCGGCACGCGAGACGAGGGAGGAGAGGCTGCAGGCCACGGAGAAGCACATCAGATGCAAGCCGCCATTCGTGCTAGCCCTCACGAGTACGTGAATGTGCAAACAGAGCATGTCAGCTTGTGCGACTATGCGGTTGTGCCTGTTGTCCGGTGCAGATGTGCCTCTCGTCGATCCCAGCACCCCTGACGTCATCCGGACCGTCATCGAGATGATCGCGTCGATCAACGGGCGATTCGACTACGAAGAGCCGGTCATCCTCACAAGTAAATTAGCTCACCTGCCTCTGCCCACCTGCCGGCCTACCTCCCTGTCTGTTCGCCATGCAGAGCTGCAGTCTGTCCCTGACTCCCACTACGTCGATCCCTCATCCCGCCTTCCCAAGCACCTTTGCGAGGTCCTGGTGCGGTCCTACGACTCAATGAATCCTCTCGGGTGGTGGCAGAGGGCAAAGGAGGAGGCTTTGACGCTGCTCAAGCTGTACATGAGCAGCGTATGCGGCCCCGAGCTCCATTACTTTGAGGACCCCTTCTCCGTGACTGCGGCTGACTGGCACAGATATTGTGCCTGTGTGGCGGAGCTCGAGCACTTCGCGGATTACCAAGACGACGTCGACACAGCACACGCCGACATTGCTGGTGAGTGACAAACCAAGGGCTAGGGGTGGAGCGGACATGCCGCTCCTCTCTGTGTCCAGACCTCGGCTGGCAAATAGTGCCAGGGGCGTCCCCCGACGACCGCAGGGTAGGTACGCACACGCACAGAAGTGAATGGACCAGACAGATCGGATGAGAAGCAGGTCACTGTGTTGTTGCGACCACGTGCAGGCGTCGGATGAGAAGGGCGAGCAGCCTGCCGTCATGGAGAAGGTCTGCCGTCGCGGCCCATCTGTCCGTCCACCTATCGATGATACTGTGTGTGTGTCTGTGACTGCCGCCTGTCCATGCAGGACCGTGATGAGGTGCTGCAGCAGAAGATAGCTCATATGGGGGCGAAGAAGAAGCGGCTGCAGGTCATTCGGGAGCTGCTGCCAACGCTGCAGGCCAGGCTCACAGACCTCAAGGCACAAAAGGAGAATGCGGTGGCGTCCAAGGCCGACAAGGGCGACACCAGCACCATCGACGGTAAGATCACCAGCCTCACTGCACAGATCACTAAGCACGCGACCGAACAGAGGGCGCTGATCACTGAGATCGGTAGGTGCATTAACACAACACCAGCTTCAAGCTTCACCCCAACCCATCGCGCAGTTTGCGGCTTCCTTTTACTCTAACAGATGCGCTTCAGAGATTTGTCGCAGGCGAGGAGCCCGGCAAGGCTGCAACGCCCAAGAGCCGCTGCGACATGATGCGCGAGGAGATGCGCGAGAGACTGGAGGTCAAGCAGAAGCTCAAGGCCAAGAAGGAGCGCCGGATGAAGCGCCAAGCCGACAAGACGACCGACGAGGCCGTTAGTGCTCAGATGGCTGCTGAGGAGGCGGCGGCACGCAAGAGCGAGAAGGATCTTCTGCGGTCGATCGGCGATCCGGTGTCGAGCGATGACGACCAGCAGCAGCATGGTGGGGGCGGTCAGCACGGGGGCGAGAGCGGCAAGAGGGCCAAGAAGAAGCGACGACCCAAGAACAAGAGACCACGGGCTGCCCCTGCTGCACCGGCTGGCCCCTTCTCATCGGCTGCAGCGTCAAATCTTCTGGAGGACAGCAGCCCGTCTGTGCGAGAGGGAGAGGGAGAGGTGGATGACGATCTTGAGCTCGCTGAAGGGCTGCTGGAAACGCCCTCCAATGCCCCGAGCGAGTCCCACGACAGCCTCTTCTATTCCGCATCTCCCGCTGCTGCTGCTGCCGCCGCTGCGAGCGCCTCCAGTGAGTCTCTGCAGCCTCCGTCATGGCTGCAGCTGCCTCTCCATGGCGGGCGGGAGTTCGATGCGTTGCTGCCTGGTCACGAGGGACGACGGATGGTCGGAGAGTCGGTGGGGCATCTCGGTGGGCATGATGGAGAGGGTGCTGACGCGATGGGAGCCAGGTGAAAGGCGCATCGCTGTGGCCACACATTTCTCGATGAGACATGCTGTTATGATGTGTGCTTGTCTGTCAGAGTTGCTGAACTGGAGCGCCAGATAGAGGCAATGCGGTGAGAAGAATAGGGAGTGGTCACAAAGGAATATAGAAGCATCCATGAAGGGGTCGTGTCGTTTGCAGGCGTGAGGCAATGCAGCGAGAGGCGGCTGCCCAGCAGCAGATCAATACCGCCAATGAGGAGAGCGACCGGTACACAACACCCGACCATCCATCCTTATTGTCACTCCCCTCCTTTGTGCGTCGTATGCAGGTTGCGTGAGGCTCAGATGGCCAGCGAGCAGAGTCTTGCGGCGGCCCTTGCGGCCAACGAGCAGCTCCAGGCTGACATGCGTCAAGCCAATGCGGTCCATTGCGCGCAGCACCGGCGACTTACCAGGTTTGATGTGTATACAGGAGTGGTGCAAGGCCTATGCAGCGCCTCACCGTCTGTGTATGTACAGTGACATCGATCGCGAGAAGCGCCTCAACCAGCAGCAGGCGGCCGAGATGGGTCAGCTGCAGCACCACTTGGAGCGGCACAAGAGGTCAGCCACATACACTAACGAGCAATGTAATGAGACTCATTATGTTTGTTGTTGGTTTCATTGCGTGTCAGTGCTGCTGCAGAGAGGGAGGCGTCACTCCGACAGGAGAATGCATCGCAGGCACAGGAGGTCGCCAGGTGGGCGACGGGCTGACGCACACTTTGACAGAACGCCATGACGCTCATCTCCCATTTCGTTTGTCAGCCTTGGCGAGGCCAATCGTGCGCTGCAGGCCGATCTAGATGAGCTGCGGAGCAACCACATCGACAAGTCAGCACCCACTCCCAGAAGCGGGCGACACGAGTGCATGCCATTTGGTTTGATTTGATGTGATGTGTGTGTCATTCGTTCAGGTTGACTGAGACCTTCGAGGGCCTGACGACCGAGGCTGAGCTGAGCGGGTTCGCCATGCAGCTCACGGACCGCCAGACGGCCATCATGACGACTGAGCTGCCCCGACTCGCGGCACTCATCGCCAGGGTTCAGCAGAGGGCACGCGAGAGGGGTGAAGCCGAGTTGCGCGAGCAAATGCGGCAGGAGATGCAGCAGAGCACCCAGAGGGCGCGAGAGGAGGCCACCGAGTGCCAAGTGTGCCAGGAGACGGAGAGGTCGGTGGTGCTGCAGCCCTGTGGCCACTTCTGCATCTGCCAGCAATGTGCGCAGAATCTGAACCCTCCCGAGTGCCCTCTGTGTCGGCAGGTATTCACCGGCTGGACCAACGCCATATTCTCGTGACCGACCGATCCATCAACTGTGGGTCGATCGATGTTGGGGATGTGGTGTGACGGAATACTTGGTGGGTTTAAGAGCATTGCTGTCGTGTGTGGGCATCGTGTCATCCGTTGGCAGCCTTTATGGCTTTCTGCCCATCATCGCATTCCATTGCATGTGTTTCGAAGCATGTGTGCGCTTTCTGTATACCGACCAGCTGCCGGATGTATGGTTGATGTATCCATGTGTACATACATACTCATTCATATTCATAGTGCTCCCTCCTCTCTCTCTCTCTCTCTCTCCCTGCCTGCCTGCCTCTCTTTCTGTCTGTCTGTGCGTCGTGGCTGTCGGGCGCTTTCTTTACCAGCATCTGAGGGAGGGCGGGATCGGTGTGTGTTGATGCACACAGAAGTCTGAGGGCACTTCTGTCTGACTGGCTGGCGTGTACTTGTACCTAGCTGCATGAGACCGAAACGATCGTGTAGCTCTCTCTCGTCGAATTGGCAAACAGATTGTTCCTCTTCCATCGTCATTCATCCATAGCATTCATCCATCGAGTCCACATGAACATTGACGACCACCACGTCTTCACACAGAAGAAAACCGTCCACACACACCTTCATGCCATCCACTGCTCCATCTGCCCCCCACCTACATCAGAAGCTGTCAAATCAATCTCTCAACCAGTCGACCAGTCGAGTAGTCCACCCACCCCCCCACCCAGCGCCCCTTATCGTCCCCCTCTCTACCCCCGCCAATGTCCGTGCTGGTAGTGGTGCTGGTGATGCGGGTAGCCATAGGGCGGCCGCATGGGGTACGGCGCAGGCGCGTAGACAAACCCACTGGCTGCAGGCGGGCGGGCCGCCGCCGCAGCAGGAGGATAGTGGCCCACGCCGGGCATCATGGCCGGTGCTGGTGCGTACAGGGGCATGGCGGGGCGGAAGGGGCGCTGGTGGGGGGGCTGGGGAGGCGACAACGAAGGGGGCGACGGGCCTGAACAGCCACAACAAGGAGGAGGACCGCACAGGTGAACGATGCGCTCCCACACCCACCCATGTATGCGTGAATGAATGTGCTCACTCTTATGCATGATGTGTTGAGGCTCGGCGGTCTCGCGCACAGGCAGCGGAGCGCCCTTGAGAGGGATGGCAGCAGCGGGGCCGCTGGCAGCACCTCCCACCTTGGCAACATCAACAGGCTGCTTGGCAAGAGGAACAGCAGCAGCAGCTGCTGCTGCACTGTCCTCCGCGGTCTGGGCCATGATGTGTCGCTCGGCAGGCTTGGGCGTCATCTGCTTGGCCTTGCCTGATACACACAGCCACACAGATGAAGGACATGGCCATGCACACACTCATTGAGTGCTTGTCTTGTCTGATCTACAGCACCGCACCTGCATCTACAGCCCCTCCAGTCTCCTCTACTCCCTCAGCTGGCCGGCACACGATGTGCACCACCCCTCTGATGGTCGGCAGTGCCCCCATCGTGTTGTAGTCGTTGAGCAGCACCTCCGTCTTGCTTTTCGTCTTGACGCACACACTCAGCGACAGCGGCTCGCCCTCGTGCTCGCGATGGGAGCGGGTGAAGCGATCCAGGTGGTGCAGCAGCAGCGAGTAGGGGTAGGGGAAGTCCTCTTGCTGTGCGCGGGTGATGATGGCCTCCAGCAGGTGATGGAGCCGGCAGCGGGGAGCGAAGCGCAGCTCCCATCTGCCGTCGACCATCACCGTGACATCCTGCCTGCAAGGATAAGACGACGGAGGGAACAAAAGACCGTGCAATAAGAACCACACGGATGCCAAGATTGTTTTGTCGCCCTCACCCACCCACTTGTGATGTCTATCGTAGGAGCCACTGTCGATGAGCCGCTCCTGGTAGACCTCATCGGCTCGCCTCAGGTCACCAGTGTCATACGAATCGCCGACACCAGCAGGAACAGCAGGGACATTCTCCTGCCCTGCTTGCTCTCCACCAGCCACGTTGTGCTCATCCACATCTATTCCCTTCGACTTGCCGCCGGATTCCGTCCGCTCGTCCACCAGTGGCGTTGTTGCGTCGAATGCGGTCTTGGAACGCGGCGGGGAGTCGTCAGGTACGTCGGAACTGTCGTCGATGGCGTCCTGTGAGCTCTGCATCCGCAGTTCGTACCGCTTGCGATGCAGCTCACGCACAACAGCCAGCTGATCCATGATGACCGATTGACGGCGACGAAAAAGCCGAGAAGGACGGAAAACTCCTCGCAGAGCTTTCAAGCTCGCAAATGTTCCGTCAAACCGCTCTTCAGCTGAAAGAGGGAGAAAGATCTTTGAGAAATGCAGGTTTCTGTTGTTGCACAGAAGCTCGGCGCACCGTCCTTGGCTGCTTTACTCATGCTGATGTGGACAAAAGTGGCAAAGAAGAAGGCAGACCTCACTCTCAGGAAGCTGGCATCCTTCCTCTTCTACATCAGGCATGGACACATAGCTGCACCCATCGGAGGCATATATTCATCCATTCACTCATCGCTTTGCTGAGTCCTTCTATGTGTTGTGTGCAGTTTGTTGGTCGGCGACAAGGGAGCGGACTACCTGGATGCGGATCTCACGCGCAAAGAGGATGGGAAACTGCTCTCCCGACAGCTCAGGCTGGCGCGAAGACGTCTATTTGTCGTTAGGGACGACTTCCTGGAGCGATGCGAAAACTCATCTGCGATAGACATCAGCGCAGCGGTGCAGGAGGCCGAGAGCAACGACAAGCTGAGCGACTTCTGCCTGCATCCGCGGCCCTGCTACGGCGGCATTCGGCGCATCGATGCCGCAGACACAGCCATGAAGTCACCTGGCGACTGGTGGTTCTTCTCTGTCGACGACCTGCCGATGTCACTGCCCTTGCCAAGACGATATGGGCGTAGGAGAAAACGGAGGAGACAGGGCAAGGCGGCCATTGGCGCACTGGAGAGCAGCAACGGCGCCAATGACACACAGGGGGAGGGGGAGAGCCCTGCGGGCGAGTGTGGGGATGATGCGATGGTGCTGCTGTATCTGCATGGCGGTGAGTTCCTGAGTGGCGATGTCCGGCACAGTCGGAGGGAGGAGAGCTTTGTCTTGGAGTTGGCGAGAGGGACGCACAGGGAGCTGAGGAGACGACGGAAACGAAGATGGTGAGGGACAATGACAAAGTAGCCATTCGCACTCATATGTGCGTTCGGGTGTGTGGTAGGTGTGGCATCCAGCGGCTGTCAGTGTTCTCGCCTTCTTACCCGCTGGCATACAATGCCACTTTCCAGGAGATGGTTGATGCCGTGGTCGAGGCACACAGAGAACTAATCGACCTCGTGGGCGGCGACGGCAAGGCCATCATTCTCGTCGGCAATGGCTCAGGTGGCAACCTCGCGTTGCAGTTACTTCGTCACGGCGACGGATGTCATCCCAGCGGCATCGCGCTCGTTTCCCCGTGGCTGGACCTCTCATGTTCAGGCAAGACAATCACACACACACACACACACATCACATTATACTCTTATGTGCATTTGTGATCTGACCCAGGTGATTCCTATCACGAGTGCATGGACTGCACGTGCCACGGCCACTCACTGCGGGACGGTGCATACGTGGATGTGGAGAGGGTGCTGAAGGGCAACGCCACCGACTCCTGGCTGCTCCCCTCGTCTGGCATGAGTGTTGTCGACGCAAGCCCCACCCTCTGGCGGGCCACAGCACTGCCACCCAACACGTATTCCACCCCCCTGTATGTGTCTGTGGGTGAGGACGACTGGTCGAGGAGCGACGCCCATTCGTTCCTGGATATCTGGCGAAGACGGCAGCGGCAGCTGCACCGCAGACTGTCCTACTCGGCGAGCGGCCCGGCTGTTTCAACGCTTCATGAGAACCGGAGGGGCTGGCACTCTATGGAGATGTGGGCATCTGTTGTCCCCGAGGCGAGGGAGGCGCTGAGAAGAGTGTGTGTGTTCATAGCAGATGTGGCTGAGGGGAGGCAGAGGCCGGGGAGGGGTGGTGAGGTGTGATAGGTTGATAGTGGCAGGGATGCTGTGTGTGTACGTGTTAAGTACGTGTAGGATAGATCACTCTGATTCTCTTTTGCAAGTGCTCAGTCATCTGCCGACGTTTGTCGAAAGCACATTCAACTGTGCTTTCAACTCCCGTCGGAAGGCGACGCGGTGCTTGCCGAGGAATGATGAGCGGAGAGACCATAAAATCGTTCGGTCGGTCGATATTGCCAATTATCAGTCAGTCGCCGAGCCGATGTCTCTGTGTATCCCTCATGCGTTCCGCACGTATCAACATGGATGCGCCGCCCCCCCACACGCACACACGGTATCTCTGATGCAGTCTCACACGAACAAACAAATACCCACCTTGCAATCCACCCATTGTCTGTGCCGCACCCACAAAGAAGCAATTCAGCGACTACACCCAGGCACCCGATGCTGCAGACAGGCACACATGATAGCGCCGCCCAATTGCACCCATCACATGTGCAGCATGTGTCTCACTCAGCTCTCCTTCTGCCTTTCGTCCCGCTTGGTTGTGGTGGTGGTCGAGGGCGCATCCTCGCCGTTGCCTGACGTGGATGAGGGCAGCTCTGTTGAGTGTGTGTGCTGGAAAAGGGTGGGGCTGCCGCGATGCACGATGGCGTGATCACCGGCGGGGCAGGCGGAGTCCGAGACAGCCGGGGCAACCTCTGCCCATTCACTCACGCTGCAGACACAGGTCAGAGAGACAGAGAGAGAGGCAATGAGTGGCGTGCCTCGATCGGTTGATGGCCTTCCCGCTCACCCACCTTTGTGGAGGGAGGAAGCTCATGGCTCCCTGAGAGACGAATCCAGCTAAGGAGACAGACAGACAAGAGACCTGTACGCACGCAAATCCCTTCTATGTCTTTACGGACCAAAAGTACGCAGATCTCGGGCATCTTGGACAGGCAGGTCATCGTCGTCATCAGAATCTGCAAACCCAATGAATCCATCCATCCATCCATGTGCGGTCGTATACATGCATACCGGAGTCGAATTCGGACAAAGCTTCGGCAACGTCGGGGTCAGCAATGCCCTCCTCCGCCTCATTGTCACCCTCCTCTTGCTCTCCACCTGCCCTCTCATGAGCACGAGAACCCCCCTCCTCGCATTCAGCCCCACTGTCCTCTTTCTGCTCGCAATCCTCCGGCAGATCCTCACACGGTGCAGCCTCCACGTCAGCAGCCTCCGCGACACCCTCATCCTCCCCCTGCTGCCCCTCACCGCCCTCAGCATCGTGATACAGTGCCGTCTCGTCCCCGTCGACGTCCCCCTCTGCATCGCCCTCCCTCTCGATAACAGGCGGCTGGCTCGACTCGGCCGCGCTGTCGTCTCCATCACCATCAGTGGCGATGCTCTCGGGAGACGGCACACAGGGGATAGGACGCTCGAGGGGAGGGTCGGACGCCTTGTCGACATCCTCATTGAAGGAGGGGCCGTTGTCGGTCCCGGCTTCTGCAGAGGCGGGCGACGGATCGGGCTGTGGGTGCGGTCCGGCTGCATTACGGCGTGTGGTCGCAATGCTCACTTTGGCTCCACTGAAGCAGGGAAGGCGAGCCTTTACATACAGACAAGTAGTGGTGGATGTGTGCACAGGACGCTGGCAGAAGTGTTATCTCAATGCAGGCCTTGCGTGTACCTGTGTGGCCATGAGCCTCTCCCTGTCCGAGCCCCTGAGGCTGAGGCCCGTCTCCCGAGAGAATGACTCCTCCAGCTGGAAAGGGTTGCTGTTGCCAGACGACTGACGGCTCATATTCTCCACATCGGCCCTCACGTCACGCTGCACTGTCTTGCCCACACCCGAGGCCGCGGCTGCTGCTGCTGCCGCCGTATCGCGCTGACTGGGGCCCATCTTGCGCGACAGGCCCGCCGCAAACGCACGGAAATTTTGCTTGAGTGTCTCTGGTGTGTCCTCTCTCTCAGTGTGCTGGGCAGACAGGCCTGCAGAGGGCTGCTCAGTTGGGGCGGTGGCCATCTGCTGGTGGATGAGCTGCTGCTTGGTGCGGCCGCTGCGGGTGCCACCCTGCTTGTCGTCCGCCCGCTTCTCCCTCTCGATTCGCAGCAGATGCTCCTTTGTCCGGAGGCTGCCCTCTTTGCTCTTCTCCCTGTCGACTTGAGAGGAGAGATGGTCCACCTGATGCTGCAACGACTGCACCCGTGCGTGAATCTCCATCATGGACTGGGGCTGCTGAGCGCTCTGCTGGGTGGGGGGCTGCGTGCCGGGCGACAGGTCGGTCTCCACTGCACTCACTGTTAGCTGTTTGGAGGTGAGACACACACCGACAGGGAGACAAGTATGCTGGCAGTCCTTACTGTCCTCTTCTCTCTTCTTACCTCGGTTCTGTGTGGCCTGGCCTTCGTTGCGCGCCCCCTGCCTGCGTCGTGTGCTGTGAATGTCGACTTAGCGGGGGCGGTCGGCTCGTCGCTGTCCAGCTCATCTTGTGCTCCGATTCCCAAGATGGCCTGGGACACGGCTGCCTCCGACACGAGAGCGGCCGCGGTCGCCCTCTCGTCCTCCTGGTCGTCGTCATCGACATCCTCGCACTCGTCCGAGTCGTCGTCACGTGGACGCTTCTGGAATCGCCTCTGGAAGTGGTGGGCACGGCCGGTGGTCGCGTGAGCGGGCAGATCGACACGCGAGAGGTGCGTCTGCTTGGTGCGCGAGAGAATTCGCCTGTCCTTGGCCTTGGATGCCTCGGCGTCCTCGTCATCCTCATCTTCGTCGAGTGCTTCGAGTTGCTCCTCGTCCCTCTGGGCGTGCTGCCGTCGCTTCTCGCTGAAGCGCCGCAGGTCCTCTTTGGCGACCTTGTCCATGATCTGCTGCCGGTGCTGATCGAAGAGCGCCCTGCGCGCCATTGCCTCGCTGGCTGACGACCGGTAGCGCGCCTCATCGGTCTTCTGTGCCTGTGCGATGTCTTGGAGCATGTTGACGTGGTGGAAGTTGGCCTGCTGGTAGGCGTAGTCCTGCAGCAGGGGGTTGTTCGCCTGCTGGTAATGCTGATACAGGCTGGGGTCCCCCAGATGCATCGCAGGATCCAGGTGGTCGCGTGCGAGCAGGTCAGGTCGCCCCATGTAGCGGATCTGGTCATAGGACACCTCCAGCTCCGACACCTCCCGCATACGCCACGCACGTGCGTGGTCCACCTGCTCCGTCTGGTAGATGCGGGCGCGGGGATCACTGTGGTCGAAGAAGGCCATCGCCTGCGTGCCCTCCGTCTCGTAGCCGTGATAGCTATAGAAGGGGCCCCGGGGGCCGAGTGCGTGCTGGAGGTGTCCGTTGGCCGAGTGAGATGCGTGCTGGTGGTCATGAAGAGACGCGGTCATCTCGGCGGCCACGAGGGCCTCTCTCTCGTGCTCGGCATGCTCCTGGGCGTCAGATGGGGACGAGTGCTGCTGGACGTACCTCCGACAGTAGCTCCACGTCTGTGCAGACAGAGACCCGAACCGGGATATGAATGAAGTGCGTGTGTGTGTGTGTGTGTGTGGGTATGTTTTCCTACCTCTTCGACTTTTTCTGAGTATGGGACCATGCTGTCGATGCGCAGTCTGCGTGTGAAGAAGTCGTTTGCGAGCAGTTTGTCGGCCGTGTGTCGCTTGGCGGGGTCGTACTCCAGCATGGGCTCCAGGAACTGCACCAGCAACTGACGCTCGAACTCACCCAAATCCTTACGACTGAACACGCAGAAATGAGCAAATGGGCAAGGCAGATGTGTCTGCGCGTCCTCTTCATTTGGAGCAATGCTCACATTTCCCTGAGTCTGCGTGAGATGCTTCTGTCAGGGTTCTTCTTCTTGTCGGACAGAAATGGATAGAAACGCTGCACACACACACGCACAGACACGCGAGAGGATGAATTAAGGGCTGTTGCGGGAGACGGAAGGAAGCTTGCTTGATATTTCTCGCTTTTTTGGTATATGTCCTCCGGGAGCGGACCCAACGTCTCGATAAACTAACATTGATGGAAGGAAGGGACACAATGTGGACCCACGACGATAATGAGTAGAGGCCTCATGGGCGAGGAATACCAGTGCTATGTGCGTGAGGTCGTCATTCTCAGGATCCTCAGACTCCAGCATCTCAAACAGAAACTCACCTGCACAACACAGCAGCACCCGCATCCTCCTGCTGTGCGTGCTACCGACCCACCCACCCGCTCACCAGTGACGAGCTCATAAATGACACAGGCCAGTGACCAGATGTCCGTGGTGAAGGAATACGGCTGGATCTGCAACACAGCCTGCATCCACAGATCCACACATGACACACATGCAGACATGAACAGAGACATGAGCGAGGGGGCTGTTGCGTCTGTCCGTACCTCCGGTGCTCTGTATTGCCGGGTCTGAATGACCTCCCTCTCCATACCCAAATCCAACATGCAGTTACCTGCACAAAGAAGACACACAGAGGACGCAGCACAAATGCGTGCTGCTCTTTCTCTCCCGTGCCTGACCCACCCAGGTCAGCAATCTTGAACTCAGCAGTGTCGTCATGAAAGATGTGACAGTCAGCAACACTGCCACCACACAACCAGTAAGCACGCTTCTCAATACGAGATTTCGTCTGCCGTGCCCGTCATGCAATCTCACCACTTGCTGTAGTCAGCAAGGCTCTTCTTCGTCACGTCATGTCGGACCGTGCTGGGCAGATAGCGGACCTCATACGGCGTGGGGTAGAAGCACGGCACCTCACACCCCGCCGTCGCGCGCTTGCTGCTGTGGAGGTACTCCGGGGCAAAGTACACGGGGTGGTTGACCTCGGGTGGCAAGATGGGGTAGTACAGGAGGTTCTTGGCGTCACTGCGGGCGCGAGCCTGGGCTACCTTGATGGCCCAGTCATATATCTGCTGGAAGTGCTGATATGGAGGCCTGAAGCGTACAACGAAGGCCATGTGATACATTCATTCGTGTGTGGTGTTGCCCTACTTGACGTATGATTGCTCCCATTCCTCCTCATATGTGGTCAGCAGCGAGGGGTCACTGCGTGAGGGCTTGAGCTCCTTCTTGACGTACGGCACGTCCACCTTGCCCCTTGGCAACTCCGACTCGTCAAAGTCCACACACGCAGCATCCCCACCGTTGCCGTTCCCCCCATGCGATACCCCATCATTGCCGCCCCTGCGGCCCTCCTTGCCTCTGCCTTTCTTCCGCGACTTGCCCTTCCTCTTGCCGCCCTCGCGTGCCTCGGCGGCCTCGCGGTCCAGCTCAGCCACCACCATGTCCACAGAGTCTGCCTCACCCGCATCGTCGTTGTCCACCTCTCTCTCCTCCTGATCTCCCTGCTCCTGCTCGGGCTCTTTGTTTTCACTCTTGTCTGCGGCTGCAGCCTTGCCTCTCATCTTGTCCTTCTTCTTGGTCTGGGGCGCGGCCGAGGCGGGTTCGGGGCCTTCGATCTCCACCAGCACTGCCGTCTCGCCGGGGCCGCTGATGGGCGGCTCCAGTTCGAGAGCAGCAACGCTGTCCTGTGGCGCCTCGCTGGCCGGCGGGCTGTCCGTGCCTCCCTCGTTTTCTTCTCCTTCCTGGTTCTTTCGCTTGTTCTTGGCCCCTCCCCTGCGGCCCCTCTTCTTCCTCTTGCTCTTGCCTGGCGATGCCTCGTCCTCGTCCGCCTGAGTGCCCTCGACCGTCTGGCTGGCAACGTCATCGGCCATCTGCTCGGTCGCTGTCACCTCACCGCCACCGGCATCCGCCTCAGCGCCACTGGGCCGGTCGGCCGAGCCTTCTGGCTGGTCAGGGGCGATGAATGGGACGGCCACGGCGGATGCCTCGCCCTCAGGAGACACAGCACCCTGCTCGCCTTCCTGGCTGCTGGCGAGCGCTTCGTTGTCTGGTGCCTGCTCGGGGGCCTCGACGTCGCCATTGTGTCGACTGGCCTCTTCGTCAGCAGGCGGGGCCTCCGACACTCCATCGGCGACGTCAGGCGGCTCTTGAGCAGTGACGGACTCCTCTGCTGGTGGGACAACGGTGTCGGGAGCATCCTCTGGGCCAGCAGGGTGGTCAGCCAGGCTGCTCTCGTCATCGTGCCCCTCTTGCTCTTGCTGCTCCTCCGCTTCATCCCTCTCCTCGATGTCTGCTTGCTTCCGCCCGGCGGTCCTCTGGGCGGCTGCGGCTTGTCGAAAGAGAGTGGACTTCTTGTGCTTGTGCTGGGGCTGCCTGAAGCCTCGAGCAGTGAGGGGCGAAGCCGTGGAGGCGTCGGGGCTGTCAGCCGTGGCCTCGTTGGTGGCTGTGCCGGGCATGACGGACAGGTCGAGATCGAGGATGCAATCATCAACGCCCATCTTCTTGAGTTTCTCGCGAACTGAAAGACCGAGGGGAACAGAGCGTGCAATGTGTGTGTGTCTGGCTGACGCATTGATCAATCTCACGTCTTTTCTTCTTGTCCTTCTTCTGCCCTTTTGCGATGCTGCGGAACTCATCAAGAGTCGACAGAGCCTCCTCAGGCACATCACCAGGCACCTGCAAACCGAAACACACAACATCTGCCTCCATAGTCTTTTTCTGCAATCGAGTGTGTGCATACCTTGATTCCTCGCGCCCCCAAGATGCTCTTGAGGTCTGTCGGGGACGGAACAGGGGCAGCGACAGGAGCTACAACAGGAGCAGCAGGCGCAGCGCTGGCCGTGGCAGGTGGCGGCAGCGTGAGCTGCGGCACCCCGTTGGCCACAGCCGAGCCCCTGGGGGGCTCATCAGCGGCTGCGGGCGCCTCCTCGGCCTTCGGCCCCTCCTCTGTGTCAATGTTGGGCGAGACGGCGCTACTGGCTTTGCTGTCGTCCCCATTGCTGTCGTGGTGGAAGTCCCTGAACACCTTGTCGATGTCGTTGAGGAAGGTGGCCGTCGACACGAGGATGTTCTCGGGCTTCAAGTCAGTGTGCAGGATGCTGCAATTAGGCAGAGACAGCAAGATCAATCGCACCCCCGTCCCATGTCTGTCTGTTTGCTTACGATGCGAAGCTGTGCAGGAAGTGGAGGCCAATGAGGAGCTGACACGAGACATTGCGAACCACCTCCAGCGGACAGAACATCTGCACACAAAGCAAGCCACGAAACGTGCTGAGAAGACGTACACATAGCCATCTCTCCTTTCATCGTACTTTGGGGCACTTCTGATAGAAACGGATCAACTCAAGCAGATTCGGGCCCAACAGCTGCACATGAAAGAGACATACGCTTGGGAGTGTGTCTCTTCCTTTGTGTCTCCACTGTGCACAACAACGTACCTCGAATACGATGACGTGGTGCTTGCCGTGTGGCCCGTGATGCACGAATCGGTCCTCGAGGCGAAGGACGTGTGTTGAGTTGAGCAGCACCTTGTGACTCTCGGTGCGGCCGTACTCGGGGAAACTCTCCTGATTGATCCACCAATGACCAAACACGAATGATTGATGGTTGGTTCCATGCAGCATTCGCCGCGTGTGTGGCGTCACCCTACCTCCAGATTCTTCTTATATTCCAGCCTGCTGCTGCTCAAGAGGGCACGGCGAACCGTCTCAGCCACCGCTATCTGCACACAACACAGTGAGGACAAACAGAGGTACGGGAGCGATGGGTGCACCTGCTCATGTCAGCCAGCCTACCTCATCCTGTGCAGCCATGGCGTAGTCACGGTGGCTCCTGGCGAACTTGAGGGCCACATATCGACGGCGCTCGTTCTTGGTCCGCTTCGACCTGCCAGGAGACAGCACCAGAAGCCGACGAGATATCAGAAAAAGCAATGCAGCTCGGATAATAGCGCACTTGGTGTCGAGTGCGAGCCACACTGTCGAGTATTGGCCGTTGCCAAGCTTGGCGCACGTTCTGTAGCGATCATTGTACAGCTGACTGGGAGGAACAACACACACGTACACAAACGCACAACAGAGACCGATGGATGACATACAACCAGAGGAAGAGAAACGAGTGTGTGTGGTGGCTTCACCCACCCCGGCTTGACGGGGTGATAGCCGCCGAGTTGATATTCGTCGATGTTCTCATGGCCCTCGTGAGTCGCCTGAAACTTCCCGCTGTCGAACAGCAGCTCCTGCGGGTGGATGCGATCACCGCACGCACCCAGCAATCTGCACACAACACATACGTCAAGAATGGTGCCCCTACTATAGGTGCCCCTATGACCGTCGGTTCATGCATCGGGATGTCTCGTGACGCGTCTGGGTCATCGACTGCATTTCTCTTTTGGCTTTACCTTGTGTCAGTTTCGCCGTCCGTCATTGTCACGTCCCAGTCACGTCGCCGCGTAATGGACGGAAGGGCGCCTCTGCGCCTGGCCTCCTGGCCCCGCCCCAAGAAAACTCCTTCTCGCTCTCGCCACGAAGCAGAAAGAGCTCAACGTTGCCTCGACGACGTCACTGCCTCCCTCTCGCCCTCGAGAAAAAGGCGAAAAAACAAGTCGCGCGGTCGACATTTTTTGCGAGCTTGTGGTTTGAGCTTGCCTCAAGAAAGAAGGGAATTCGCCTTGTATCGTCGTGATCTGGTCAGAGAACGACTGCGTGAGAACCAAGCGCAAAGCATTTGCCCGACATCTGCCGCGTGAAGCGTCGGAGTGTCCCTCTCCATCACTATTCATCGTCAGCTGCTTCTGAAAGGACGGCGCTGTTTCTATGGACTATAGGTGAGGGGTGGAGGTCGTTATAACAGCTACATGCACACACCGAAGCGGCGAGACCTGCGTGTTTGCTTCTCTCCTCCCTCTCGTCACCTTGCAGCAAGGAGGAGGACTTTCCTAGGAGCCGTCCCAAAGCGAAGAGTGTGCCTCCGCCTCCGGGCAGCAAGAGGCGAGCTGTGACCGATGAGTCATCCCGTGGTGATGACGACAGTCAGCCAATCGGTCCCAGTCCTGACGCCGTGACGCTGCCGCCTGACGTCAGATATCTCAGGCTCAAGGTACCCACCCATCACAACACCACAACCACGCCAGGAACGAACGAAGACGACCACCGGCTTCCCTGTGTGTGTCAGGATCTGAAGGTTGGGACTCTCCTCCTTGGTGTGGTGTCTGAGATCACATCGACCGACTTGGTTGTGTCGCTGCCCTACTTCCTCACGGGCTACGTGGCCCACCAGCACACCATGGAGGCCGAGTACATCGACACAGACGAGGGCAGTGTCGGCGTGGCGCCGCTGGGGGAGCGGTTTCGGGTCGGGCAGATTGTGGCGTGCGTTGTGCTCAAGACAGGTGGGCGGTTGCATGACGGACACGCCACGGACTCGGCATCCCATGTGGTTTTGTGTGTGTGTGTGTGTGTGTGTGTGTGTATGTCAGAGAAGGAGCGTCGCATCGATCTGTCACTTCGTCCATCTTTGTGCAATGCCGGCCTCACCATTGACACGATCCAGCCCAACATGGTGCGCTGTCAGTGAATCGGCAGAGGCGCGACACTAACTGTTGCTATCGTCATTTTGTTTTTCTTTTTTCACTTCAGTGGCTGCCGGCGTCTCTGCACTCCGTCCAGGAGCACGGCTATCTGCTCTCGCTGGGCCTTCCCCACATACACGCCTTCCTGCCCGAGGCCAGCATCCCCCTGAAGGAGACAGCGGAGGGGTCGGGCAATGAGGATGAGGGAGAAAACGACAGGGAGGATGACGGCCATCGTGACCCGTCGCTGCGACCCTACCATTTGACCAAGGAGCAGCTGACAATCGGCAGCCTGCTCTTCGTGTCCATCGAGACCGTTAACAAAGGTGCGAGAGGGAGGGCCAGCCATTGACAACCACTCACACTTGCTGTATGTGTGTGCAGATGCTAAGACGGTCGTCTGCACAGCGATCCCCTCAGCCAAACCACTCGTGAGCACACCAGAGCACTCGTATGCATGCACTTGTGTGTCTTTGTGGTCAGGGCAAGAGTGATCTGGACCTGAAGCTGGTCAAGGCGGGCCTGCTGGTTGAGTGTCGCGTCAAGACCCTCCTGGACAGCCCATCACTGGCTGCGGCGGCCACACGTGAGGGCAGGAAGAAAGGCGGGGAGGCCGAGAAGGGGCTGCTGGTGTCGCTGCTCGGCTCCCTGCTCGGGGCAATCCACCCCCATCACGTCAAGCACCCGTGTCTGGCGGCCGACGCCCCATCCATTGCTCTCAAAAAGAAGGTGATCGATAAGCGGAAGGAATCTGACTCGGACGGCCGATCTTGTTTGCCTGTCTTTCAGTTGGTTGGTCGCATCATCGCCGTGATCCCCTCTGAGCGTGTGGTGCGTCTGAGCCTGCTGCCTCACCTCCAGCAGTGGCAGAGCTACCACATGCCATCACACATGCCGCCCGGCACACAGCTGGACACATGCACCGTGGTAAGGACGCACCGCAGCCTGTCTGTCTATTGTGCACCTGTGCTTGTTGCATGTGTGACAGCTGGACATTACTTCCCGCGACTTCATGCGTGTGACGGCTCCGCTGCCTCCTGCAGAAGCTGATGGCGATGAAGGCGCGGCAGCAGGCGGACAGAAGATGCTGGGCCTGTGCCATGTGAGCGGAAGAAGGAAGCGCCCTTTTATGTATCTTCCTCCAACCGTGTCATATCATTGTAGTTGAGTCGCATGTCCGACAAACCGATCGAGAAGGTGGAAGACGCATACCGGATAGGACAGACGTGCAAAGCAAGGTGCACAACGTAGCAGACAAACGACCACGATTTCCGTCTCTACGCATTCCCTCGATGCATCTGTGTGTCTGGTCCGTCAGGGTGCTGAGCAGCAACGCGTTTGAGGGCGGCTACCTGATCTCCACCCGCCTTTCTCTGCTGGAGGAGAAGTACCTGGCCTTCCACCAGCTGCATGTCGGTGAGGTGGTCACGGGCGTCATCGAGAAAATACTCGACGGCGGAGTCCTCATCAAACTCAGTGACCACGTCAAAGGTATCATACACACACACAGGAAGGCAGCCTGCTAACAGGGTGATACTGTGTATATCTCTTCATCCGTGGGTGCGTGCAGGGATTGTGCCCCATGAGCATTTGACTGACGTGCCGTTGCGAAAGGTGCCGTCGCGGTTCAAGCCGGGCATCAAGGCCAAGTTCAGGGTGCTGAGGCTTGACACGGCCGACAGGTAATGGCCAACACACATGGACGGATGCGCTTCTTTCATCCGTGGTCCTCCTCTGTGTGTGTGCAGGCGTCTGCAGCTGACGGCCAAGAAGACCCTGGTCCGCGACGACAACGCCCTCACCGACATCTCACAGGCACACGTCAACCAAATTGTCACGGGGTAAGACAGCACACCACCATTATGCTGCACACCTGCATACCCTTGCCCTCTGTCTCTGCCAGCTCGGTGGGCACGGTGCAGTCCTTCGGCATCGTCGTGCACTTCTATGCCGACATCAGGGGGCTTCTTCCCGCACGGGCACTGTCCGACACGTTTGCATCCGACCACAAGAAAGGGCAGCTGGTGACGGCCCGCATCACCCGTGTGGACCAAGATGGGCACCAGCTGATGCTGTCTCTGGACCTGCAGCCCAAGGTGAAGGAGAGGCCGCTGCCCGTCCCCTTGGATGTCGTGGAGAGGGGCCAGCAAGAGGCTGACGAGGATGAGAAGGACCTGCCTGTGGTCACCGACGGCAACAAAGTGGAAAGTAGGCGGACAGCAAAAGACGGTACCGTTGGTGTCTGATTCCTTTCTGCGTGGCTGTATGCAGAGCTGCTCGAGTATGGCCAGATTGTGGACAGTGTCAGGCTGCTGCCCGTCGTCAAGACAGAGCCAACCGACACGCAGCCAACACCACAGGCACCACAAGGCCTGTATGCGAGCTTCGTTGCGGTGGACACCTCAGCTGATGACGGCACGTCTTCTCGCGTGATGGTTGTGGGCTACATCCCACCCGGTCACCTCTCAGACGACGTCGAGCAGAACAACCGAATACACCAAATTGCTCAGGTAGGAGAGAAACGATGTGCTTTGCAACACCAATATGTATACCCGTGACTTGGCTGGTCAGGAGACGAGCGGCGGCCACACACTGCGGTTCCCATCGGCCGTGGTGCTCTCTCCTGGCGCCCCAACCCCCGATAAGAAGACTCGGGCCCCCGTCGTCTCGCTCAAACCATCACTCATCGGTAACAGTACTCACAAGACACACACCGTATGAACACAGCCCCGCCGTCCATCGCTGTCGTGTTGGTCTCCCAGAGGTGTCCCGCAGCGGTCAGTTCGTGACCCAGCTGGAGGATATCTCCCTCCACGAGATGCGCTTAGCGTACGTGCGTCGATTCAGCCCGGCCGGTGTGGTGGTCGGTCTAGGCAGCTGGCGGTGCGCGGGGCTGGTCCTCAAGCCCTTCCTCTCTGACCGCTTCGTGGAGAATGCAGAGGACATCTACAGCGAGGGGCAGACCGTGTGGGCCAAGGTGATCGATGTGCAGGAACCGGGAGGCGAGACTGCCAAGGGGGACGGCAAGGCACCGGCGCAGAGCAGGCGGATCAACTTGGACTTGAGGCAGTCCGCGCTGGGTGGTCGCGATGCCAAGATGGCTGAGATGGGTTCCAAGATACTTGCCAGGTGAGTGCACCAAGTAATGAGCGAGAGGATGTCATTTCAACGTATCTGTTGCTCTGTAATGCAGCTATCTTGATGGCGAGAGGCTGCTGCTCACGCAGAGTGGTGCCCTCGACTCAGCCGATGAATCTTCATCCGCATGGCAGCATGTCAAGATCGGCGGCCTGCTTTCTGCCACAGTGAGCAGCGTCAAGCCCTACGGCCTCATCCTGTCCATCAACGACAGCCAGGACCTCAC
Source organism: Vitrella brassicaformis (assembly GCA_001179505.1). Taxonomy (NCBI): domain Eukaryota; family Vitrellaceae; genus Vitrella; species Vitrella brassicaformis. The sequence goes on along the minus strand of CDMY01000457.1, from coordinate 31,196 downwards.
CGGCATTGTCCACAAAGCACACTATCCCACGAAGAGGACCGACCGTCTGACCGAGGGGGCGGAGGTGACTGCTTTCGTTCTCGACGTTAACATCGACAAGAAGATTGTTGACGTTTCACTGAAGGACGAGCTCGTCGATCGGCCTCTGTGGACGGTGGAGACGGCCGCCTCGGCACCAAAGGGCAAAAAGAAACGGAAGCGGTCTGGTGGCGACCCTGCTGACGATGTGCGCGCCGCCCTGGTGGCTCTGAAGGGCACCACAATCTCCGCTGAAGCCCAGCTGTCCAGGTCCCTCTACTCCGTCCTCACATGTGACACATCGGTGGGCGAGCGGCGCGTCAAGGCCGTCATCATTGCCCCAGGGCCGTGTCTCAACGATGTCAAGAGGCACGCGCAGAAGGATGGCGACAAGCCGCGCGTCAAGGTCGCCATTCGGGATACAACGACGCTACCAGTGGCTGGGGAGTGCCTGGTTGGAGTGGCGCAGTGGCCGAGCAGCAAGCGGAAGGAGGCCAAGGGCAAGAAGAAAGTCGCCGGACGTGTCTACAAGGAAGAGGAGCTCCAGGTGAATGAGGGAATGAGACGCCAACATCAACCCTGGCTCAAACGTCCATGGTCCCTCTGTGTGTCTTCGTTCAGGTCGGTTCGCTCATCAAAGGCGACCTCAAGGCCGTCAAGCCCACACACGCCTTCGGTCGGACTGGCCGCAACGTGCAGATAAGTCTCCACGGCACACAAATGCTCGACCCGCCCCCTCTGCCCAGCAAGCCCCACGACGAGTCGTCCTTGCCCGATGCAGTGATGCCTCTGGAGGGGCTCAAGGGCAGCGGGCAGCTGGAGGGCCGCATCGTGCGTGTCAAGCACAGGCAGCAGGGGGGTGCGGTGGATGAGGAGGGCAACGACGAGGGTGTGTTTGTCGTGGAGATCACGACGCGGCCTGAGGTGGCGGATGCCATGGACCCGGCTGACAAGATCAGGGAGATGGGGGACGCACTCGTGCCGACATGGAAAAACATCAAGGTCAGCTCACACACTCGTGTGCCCGTGGGCATCTATGCCGTCTTGTGTGTGTGCAGGTTGGTGAGCACTACAGCGGCGTGCTGATGTCTATCGACAAAGACGGGCTGTGGGTGGAGCTCTCGCCCCACGTCAAGGGCCGCGTCTTCATCACTGACGCATCGCCGCACCTCTCTGTGCTCAAGAACATTAAGGCACACTTCCACGTCGGCCAACTCCTCACCGTGGAGGTGCTACACGCCACCGGCGCATCGCACTCGGCCAAGAAATCACTGGACCTCGCCATCGCCCAAACGCGGCGGCGAAGCGGCGTGATTCCCGTTGGCGGCAACGAGTCCCTCGACACAAAGGAGGGGCAACGAGAGTATGCCAGGAGGCGTGCGCCCGCAGGCAAGAGGGTGGTGGGCCGGGTGGCCGCGGTCAATGCGACGAAGGGCGGCGGTGAGCTGGCTGTGAGTCTGGGTGGATGTCTGGGGGTGCGGATGCACTGCACGGAGATCCATGACCACCTTACCGAGAAGCCGCTGAAGGGGTTCAAGGAGGGCCAGCTGGTGCCCATGGTCATCCTGGGACTGGCCGATGAGAAATCGAAACTCGTGCTCGGTGAGAGTGAGAGAAGCCCACACAAAGCACTGCCTGGCGTCCTTTCCATTCTTGCGTGTCGTCTTGTCAGAGGGTTCTCTCCGCCCCTCCCTGCTAGCCAAAGCCGAGACAGCGAGCAAGAAGGACAAGATCACGACCGACCGCCCCCTCGATCCCTCCGCCATGTCAGTCGGGCAGGTTGTTGGTGGCTACATCAGCCAGTCCAACGCCAGGGGGGTGTTTGTGGCCCTCAGCCATGCCCTCACCGGTCGCATCAGGCTGGGCGAGTTAAGGGAGACGCCGACCGACCCGAGTGAGGTGGAGTCGCTCTTCCCCGTCGGCAAGCTTCTGCGGAGGCTGGTGGTCAAGAAAGTTGAGGATGACCGAGTGGAGCTGTCGCTGAAGGACGCGGCCACACTGAAGGAGGGGCAACAGATACTCACCTTTGATGACGTCAAGGTGAGAGAGGGACAGATATACACACACACACCTCATCCTGCTACGTCCCGTGTCTGTAATCAGGAGGGTGACACTGTCACGGGCCGCGTCAAGCGCAAGGAGTCATTCGGCGTGTTCATCCGCATCGACAACTCCGTCAGCCTGGACTGTTTCTGCCACGTGAGCGAGATCAGCGACGCCCCGCCGCCGCCCAACAACCTCACCCTCCCCCTGCAGTCCCTCAAAGTGGGAGACCGCGTCAAGGCCAAAGTCATCAAGGTCAACACCGACCAGCGCCGGCTCTCCGTCAGCCTCAAACCCTCAAACTTCGCAGACGAGGGCGACCAAGAGGACATCAATGAGGATGCAGACATGCTGGACGGACTGGGGATGGACGAGGACGACATGGCGGAGGAGGAAGAGCCGGCTGATGCTGAGGTAGAAATGAATGGCGATGAGGCCATCGACGAGATCGACGACCAGGAGGAGGTATTGCCGCCAGCAAAGAGACGGAAGACAGAGAGGAATGCCGCCAAACGGGCTAGGGACGCTCAAGAAGAACACGAGGAGGATTCTGGCAAGCAGGACCGTGACGATGTGTCGTCATCCGCCCCTTTCCCGCCCCCCAAACGCCGCAAAAGAAAGGCGGCCTCAGAGCCGTCAGAAGAAGACCTGCTCGCTGCGTCGTCCGACACTGGCGCCCTGCTGGGTGAGGTCTTCGACTTTGGCGACGTGCGGCTGTATGAGGGCGGCCAACCTGAACCGTCGACAATGGCAGCGGGTGAGGAGTCGAGTGGAGAGAGTGGGGATGAGGAGTTAGGCGATCATGAGGAGGCCGTGCCAGTCAAGAGGAAAAGCAAACGGGCCAAGGAAGCCAAGAAGGTGAGAGCCAACGAGCGGAAGAAGCAGGAATACATATTCCTTCCTTTGTACGTGCTGTGTCCGTGTCATTCAGCGTCTCGAGGAGGCCTCATTGCGCGCGGCGGAGGAGTCAGCGCTTCGGGAGGACTGGGCGAGCAATCCCCAGAGCCCGGATGACTTCGAGCGCCTCCTGCTCACCAAGGGCGACTCGTCAATCGTCTGGATCAAGTCAGTTGCCAAACCAACGCCAAAGAAACATTCTCTCATCAACACTCATTGACGCTTGTCTGTGTAGGTACATGGCGTACTGGTTGAAGCTGAGCGAGCTGCGGCATGCGCGTGAGGTGGCTGAGCGGGGCGTCAAGCACATCTCATTCAGGGAGGACAAGGAGAGGCAGAACGTCTGGATCGCTTACCTCAACATGGAGTGCTCATTCGGCACGCAGCAACAACTCGACCAAGTCTTCAAACGGTGCGTGTGCTCTCACACACGCAGGGACGTGTGCACTATGCCGTCTCATTGCGAGTCGGTGGGTGTGTTGTGTTGTTGGTTCGTGCAGTGCGTGTCAGTTCAACTCTCCCAAGGCGATATGGCTGCAGATGGGCTACATTTACCAGCGCAACAACAAGATGGACCTGTGCGAAGCCACCTGCCAAAAGACGTGCGACAAATTCCCACAAGCCAAGAAGGTCAGTACGGACACATGGCCGGTCATGTGTGTCGTTTGCCCGCACCTCGGGCTGTCTGTCTGCCCATCCACGATTTCATGCAGGTGTGGATACGCTATCTGACCTATCTGTATGAGGTGGCGGGCAAGGCGGAAGAGGCCCGCCAGGTGCTGCCCAAAGCGTTGCGGCAGCTCCCCAAAAGGAAACACATCGCCGTCATCACAAAGGCAGCTCTTCTCGAATACAAACACGCCAGCGCCGACAGGTACCAACCAACCACCGACAAACCTCAGAATGCTGTCTGTTGCCTGCATGTGCATGTGTGATTTCCTGCAGGGGTCAGACGATCTTTGAGGGTCTGTTGCGGACCTACCCTCGTCGGCTGGATCTGTGGGCTCAGCACCTGGACGCCCACATCAAGGCCTCCACACCCCCACGGCAGACGCCCGCCCTGCTCGACAACGTGCGGCAGGTCTTCGAGCGGGCCGTGGCGCTCAGCCTCAAGCCACAGAAGATGAAGTTCTTCTTCAAGCGGTAAGGAACACCAATGCCTGGCACCCTGCTTCATTTGCGACATGGATGGATGGTTGGTCGGTCAGGTGGTTGGATTTCGAAAAGCGTCACGGTACAGCTGCAGGCGAGCAGGAGGTGCAGAACAAGGCCAGGGAGTACGTGCAGCGCATCGAGGATGGACAGCAGGAAAAGGAGGGGTCATAGTTAGCGGAGGCAGGCAGGCGCGAAATGTCTCTTGAGGAGTAGTGATGACATTTAAGGCTTGTTGGCCGTGGCTGTCTTGTGCATGTGTGTGTGTCTTGCGAAAGGACGAGCTGTGCATGTGGCGTGTGTGGGACGGTCGATGTGTATCATGACAAGTCGTCAAGCCTAGGGCTGAAGGGACGTAGATAACCCGACAGACACACAAATTAGCAATAGCATGAGTGTTTGTATAGACAGGTCTCTCTCGCATGGCCCACAAACAGAGAGCCACACAAAAAGCACCGACGTCCACAAGGGGGATATGTAGACGGCGGCACGAGCCTCTCGGCCACGCGATCAAGATCAATAACGCATGTATACAAATGGAGAGATGGTGGGCATGGTCGTCGCATTGTCTTGCTCTCTCGCCGTTCACCAGTGTGGATGCAAGGGCAGCCTCTGGTGCCTCCGCGCTGACACTGCAGGTGCCCTTTCCTCCAAGCAAGCGAACGGAGATAAGACCAAAGATAGGACAACACACGATTCACGTCTGCCGAGTCATCCCCAGATGTGAGACAGAGGCCTCTTGGCTAATTGCAGGCAGGCAGGCAGGCAGGCACCGTGAAGAAAGCACATACACACATGGACGGACGGCTCTCTCTCCTCTCTCCTACAAGTACACACACACGGACAGATATTCATTTAAGCGCTACACATGAACGAGTGAGGGGCCTGCCTGTCTGTCGGTCTGTCTGGGGCGGCCCCCATGTACACATGGATACGTAGTGGAATGGATGGTACATGCATGTATATAAGAGACGCACACACACGCAGTGGGATAAAAAGTGCCGTGGAGTCGTGTAAAGAAATACGTGCAGACAGACGCGTACATGTACACAAACGGGCAGAAAACACTCACTCTACAGATACCGAAAGAAGGAAGACCGAGGGCGCAAAACCGAAGCCAGCCAGCTACCTGCACCTGTCTCCTCTCCTCCCTTCCATGCCCCCTCTCTCCACCCCACACCCTACAGCCACGAGTCTTCCTCCTCGGTGATGTGGAAGTCGTCGACATCGATCTCGTATGCGCCGTGGTCGACCAGTCCGGTGCGGCGGATGATGTTCTTGAAGTTCCTATTCCAGTGGATGTTGTCGAGCTTCCAGCTCTTGCGGATCTCCACGGTGCGGCTGGTGAGGTTGTCGGTGAGGTTGAGCAGCACCACCAGCTCGAAGGCCGACCCGTGCTGCTGCAGCTCGTCGGGGGTGAGGCCGTACAGGGGCGAGTCGGGGTCGCACGAGTCCACCGTCACCGACACGGGCAGCGACAGGAACTCCAGGGGGATGTTGGTGAAAAAACGGTTGAAACGGTGAATCATCTGAGCAACGAATGCCATGACACACAGACACGCATGCATTGATGTCGGTGCGTGTTCCTCTTTTGTATGGAGAGATGGTGGGATGGTGGGCTGGCTCACCAGGTCTTCAGGGTCGTGTTCGAGGAGGTATATGGTGAGCGAGGGGTCGATGAAGGGCGACGACGCCAAGTTCATCATGCGGAACGTCAGCGAGAAGTGCTGCTTCTCTTCCACCTCAAGCGGCCGCATCTGCTGGGTGGGCGGGCTTTCGGCGCCCTGCATCTGCCCAAACGCCCCGAGCCCCGAAGACATGCGAGCGATGCCTGGCTGCGACGCCCCCGCCGCCGCGGCCACCGACAGCCGGCCCAGCCCCGTGGCCCCTCCAGTTGAGGGGTAGATCGTGCCGCCGAGGGTCTTCTTGCGGCCGACCTGGAACGACTGGCTGGGCCGCAGCGTGCGGCGGGGGGAGAGGGGGGACTCGGCCTTCCTGTCCTCGAGTGTGCTCTTGCGCGAGGGAGGGGGGCTGCCGTCCTCCTCATCCATCTCTGACAGACTCGGCAGCATCGAGCTGGCGCGAGGGGCGGTGCTAGGCGGGATGAGGGTGGCCTGGCCGACGCCACCGAGGCCTGACACACCTGCTGCCGGCAGGCCTGTCTGCATAGCCATGGCTGCATCACTCGCGTCGATGTCGCCCCCCACCAGGACGTGCGAGAAGGCCACTGAGTGTCGCCGCTTGGTGGCGTCGCTGAACTTGTTGAAGACGATGCCGACGACAATCGAGTTGAGGACGGCCCCGCTGCCGGCCATGAAGGTGACCATCCAGTTGGCGGCGTGGCACGTGGGCATCCTGGGCGACCCGTAGCCGACGGCAAACATGGTCTCGATGGCGAACCAGTAGTAGTTGAGATAGCCCTCCACGTCGCCCAGGCACTCCTCGACTTGCCCGGCCGTGACGAGGAACGTGAGGAGAGCGAGTATGGTGCCCCAGATGACGTAGAGGGAGAAGAGGATGCAGACGAGCATCCACCACTTGACCACCAGCAGGTTGTGGAACCGGTCCCGCCAGTAGAGTACCGACAGCCGCGACATGAACGCCCACTTGAGCAGGATGTTGTACTTGCCATTGTGCGTCACAAACGACGTCTTGCCGCCGCGCTTGAACATCTGTGCATACTGGGCTTCGTCTGTGTGCTCGGCAAGGAACATCCGACGCTGGCCTGAACCGCCGCCAGACATCATTCTGCAGCCAAGCAAATAAGACACAGCGGCATCCAATCCGTGACACATCTTCGCTTCTGCGTGTGCAGACCTGCGGTAAGGTGTTTGGGCGCCGGAGCGGGGCGTGTGTGTTTCTGATGCCATGCTGATATAGTCACGCTTCAGTGAGAGATCTCAGGCGGCCATGCTCTCGGGTATCTGGCGTGTGGCAAACAAAAAAGAAAAACGCGGCTCCCCAGCCCTGCGAGCTCACAAGCTCGCCCCGATTCGACTGAAAAAAACATTGCAAATCCCGTCGTGCCAGGAGCGCAGAGAAGAGGAAGGTCTTCATAGTGTTTTTCAGGGAATAATCAACCTCTCTCTTCTGATTCTTGTGACCGCCCCCAGGAGGACTGTTGCAGACATCGGCTGCTTTGAGTGCTGCTTGATCTGAGCAACAGTAGGCGATGGAGTACGGTGCAGAGAGGAAGGAGTTCCTTCGCGAGTCGCTGGACTACCTCGAAACAAAGGCAAGAAGCGCCAAGATGTCATGTGGCTGGCTGAGTGCATGTCGTCTCCCCTCATTTCTGCGTGGTCTTTGTGCGTCTCTGTGGTGTGGTGTGTGCAGGAGGTGTATGATTTGTTTGACTATTTGATGCGTGAGCTGATCCTGCACCAGCCTGAGGACCCTCTCAAGTTTCTCATCGACACGCTCAAGGACCCCCAGCCCCTCAAGATCATCATCCTTGGCCCGCCCGGCTCCGGCCGCTCCACCCATGCCAAGCGCATCGCCGACACGTACAACCTCACACACGTGGCGGTCGGCGAGCTCCTGCGCAAGACGCTTGCCGAGTCGGATGAGGAGGCCTTCACCAAGCAGGTGGCCAGCGGGTCTCTAGTGCCGGACGACGTGGTCGTCGACCTGGTCAAGAAGGAGCTCGAGGGCGTCAAGGGCGGGTGGGTGCTCGACGGCTTCCCCAGGACGCGGGTGCAGGCCCAGGCACTGCAGCTGAATCGCATCATACCCGACAAGTTCATCCTGCTCAACGTCCCCGAGAACATCGTCAGGGGCCGCTTCCAGGAGAAGAACGTGAGCGACTCCACGGCTGCAGACGACTCGGGTGAGGCCGTGGAGCTCCGCCTGCAGCACTACTACCGACACCTCATGGGCGTCCTGCACCTCTACCAGCCTGTCGTGCACCAGGTGGACGGCACTCTCCAGCCTGATCAGGTGTTCGCTGGCATCCAGGCCCACATCAGCATGCGCCCTTACAGCAACGCGCCCCTCCGCCCGCCGCGGATCGTGATTGTGGGCCACGCCGGCAGCGGCCGGTCCACGCAGGCAGCCAAGATCGCCAAGCACTATGGCGTGGTGCACGTCGATGTGGCCGTGGTGTTGCACAACCTCAGCACCATCACCGAGAGCGAGGTGAGCCACGCGCTCAAGGGCAGCCTCAACGAGGGCACCCCGGTGCGCGACGACCTGGTGTGTGAGGCGGTGCTCAAGCGTTTGCGCCAGCCAGACTGCGAGAAGAAGGGCTGGGTGTTAGATGGATTCCCCAAGACCCCCGCGCAGGCCGACTACCTGCGCAAGGCCCACCTGACGCCCAACCGCTTCATCAACCTGTCGGTCAAGATCGACACGGCCCTGAAGCGGCTCTCTGAACGGCTGCACGACCCTCTCACCGGCGAGATCTACTACGCTGACAACCTGCCCACCGAAGGGGCGGTGAAGAACCGCCTGGTGACGTCCAAGTACGATGCCGCCGACGTCGTCACGAAAAGGTGGGCCCATCTTAGGGCGGCAGGAGGGGACAACATCAATCCATGTCTCTCTCTACTTTACGTCTCGCTTGTGTTTGTTTTTCTTCTTTGAGGCATGAGGCACACGAGGAGTTTTCGGAGGAGGTCCTTCATATGTATCCCCACCAGTCGCTGACCATCACGTGTGACGACCTGGATGTGCTGGCGTTGTTCGAGAGTATCAGGGACTTTGTCGACAGGCCATTGCCAAGGGAGGTCGCCACGACCTTTGGTGCGGCGGGGATGGCGGCTACTGCTGCATTCAAGGAATGAATGGATGTGTGAATTGATGGATGGATTGCCCGATGGATCGATGGAAGTGTGAATGGGCACGGGGGAGACACAAAGTATGGGCGTGTGGTTCATGTCAACCTAGTGAATCGATGGCGGAATCGCATTGACTACTCGTGTGGCCCTGCCAATGCATCTTGGCGACGACGCACACCACCACAGCCCAACGAGACAAGGCAATGGAGCGTGCCTGTGCGGTCGGGATTAGAGGTTTGAGTTGAGCGTGATTTGATGGGTATCACTTCAGATCACTCATGCATGCAGGCATGTCCATCATCAAGATCAACACGCAACAGTCAGTACCCCCGCAATCCGCAGTCTGCTTCCCTCTCCCTCTCCCTCCCTCTCTCTCGTCCATCACAGCCGCAGGATTGCGTGTGCGTCCTGCAGGCCAAGTGCCTGTCGCACCAGAGCCACCGTTTGCGCATAGGCGCCTGCCAGCCCGCCGTGACCAGCGTTGGGCTGCGGGAGCTCAGTCGTATAGACTTTGGCCACGCTGCTGTCGTGGGCCGTCAGGTTGTCTGTCGTCGTCAGCTCGATGTAGCATGCGAAGGGCTCCTCGGGGTCCGTGGCGCCCCCATGACAATGGTGCGCGTCATGCGACGTCCTGGCTCGTTAGTTCTTGGCAGACCGACGAATAATAGATTTACCTGCCCGGGATGCGCCCACCGGCGGGTCGAGGTCAGGCGCTGTGAGCCCCAGAAAGGCACTGCCGGATTCTGCATATGCATTGCATACATACATCAAGACACACATCTGGCGCACATCCTCACACGCATCCTCAGGCGTATTGTGCGTGCCTCTGCACACCTGATTATCAGCGCGTGTGTGCGGGCGAACCCTACAGAGGTTCTGTTGTGAGGACTGGTCAAGATCTCACGGAAGCGGGAGTGCTGCTGCACCCTGCACACGCGCAGACAACATTCATTGCATTTCGCCTGTGTATTTCGGCTGGCGTCTCCCGCCCACCGACAATTGCCCACCGATGGACGACAGCGCTCTGAATTCCGAGAAAGTCATCGCCTCCAACTGCAGGCAGGCAGCCATCGAATGCACATGAACCCGAGGAGGTAGGCCTGTCGCATTTGAATGCGTCACATTACCTTCGACGGGCGGGTCGTTCTCCTCAAAAGGCAGGAGACACGGACCCACAAGTGGGCGAATGCCGCTGAACGGGTGCGAGGGTGATAGGTGCGGCCGATTCTGGTCGTCAAGTTGCTGGGGGTCCCGATGATTAGCGCCGGGGATGGGCGCCGCGTACACCGTAACGAAATCCCTCCCTAGCCGGTCCTTCGTCTCCCCCACCCCGCCCCCCGGCAGCTTCTTGGGCGTCAGCAGCATGTGGTTTGTCGGCTTCAGATGGTGGCTGAAGAGGGACAGCTGCCGCATGCTCTTGGGGCGGCGGTCAAAGGCAGCTTTGTCCACTGCCCCGGCCACGTCCTCACCGACCTTGACCGGCACCTCCTTCACCCTGCCGCATACGTAGGCATATATCAGCACCTACAGACACACAAAGGCGCACACATGTGATGGGATGCGTGTATGCAATGCCATGCATGCGGTGAAAGGGCATGTATTACCTGCTGCCAGCTGATAATGTTGCCGGCATTCTCGAGCATGTACAGGAGCGGCGTCAGTTTCTTGCGGGCTGAGCGCAGGCGGGGCTCCCGCACGGCCAGCACAGCTCTCACGCGGTGAGCCTCGATGAAGCGCCGCATACGATACCCCGGCACAGCCACCGTGATTGTGGTGTGTACCGCTTTGCTCACGCACGGAACAAAAGCTGTCTCTTGCGGCTCAAGAAAGCCACACAGGACGTCAAAGCGTTCTTCTGGTAACTTGTTCATGGCGAGAAACACAACTAACAGCTGAGAGACAACCCTTGGAAGAGAGAGACGCCCCCAGCAAATTGACGGAAAAACAGCCCCAAACCATTGCTGTTGGCTGATACGGCAATCCGCGAGTTTTTCGTTGGCGATACGGCAGGAACGCCTTTGCGCAGCTGTGGTGGTTGCCTTCTGACGGATTGTGTCCGAGATCTTCCACTTGACGGCCGCACAGACTACTGTAAGTGTCGTCCCTTTCTGAGCGCAAGGACCTCTCTTGTCATATGTGTGTGCATCTGTTTTGGCGTTGAGTCATGCAGGTAGATAGCCGCCTGAGCGCTTGTGCCCATGGAGGCCGATTCACATGGACTCGCCGCCAGCGGCACGACGGCAGACAGCCCAGCAGACAGCATCCCTGATCATACACTTACACATGAGGACCACCACCAGCAGCAGCTGTCCGTCAACCACGGCGAGTCGATTGCCGACATAGGGCCACGCAGCGGTCATCAGGGCGGGTGTGCCGTTCCGAGGGCCGCCGGCCGTTCATCAATAGCCAGGTTTTGGCAGGTTTTGGGTAGTCTGATTCCCTCAGAGTCAGACTGTGCAAGCACTGAGGAGTGCGTCGCCAGGATGATGGTGAGGAGCATCCAGGCCGACGCAGCCAAATGCATCTACCAGCTGCGCAGAGCATCGGTGAGCAGTGAGCCACGGGCATGAACGGCATTTCCATCTTTGTGCGATGTGTATGTGTCCCTCTCGTGCAGACGGTAACAGCGGGCGAGAGGGCTATGCGTGAGGCCAACAAGCTTCTGCACAAGGACGACAAGCTCAAGTACGACCTCACCAGCCCCGGGTACGAGAGCGACTTTGGCGGGTACGAGAGCCGCTATCTCCAGGCCATTGAGCAGGCCACGCCTGACCTGCAGCAGGCCATGTACGAGTGCCACACACGGATGAGTGCAGAGCAGGCCCCGACGTGCAGTGAAGGCACCAACTGACTGGCCTGGTCTCCCCTCCTTCTTCATACACACCCCCCTCTGCATGGCTGGCTGGATGGATGGATGCACTCATGTGGTTGCTGGGCGTGGGCGTGTACGGGCTCGATTTGTACATACGTACTCCTTCTATACATCTTCCATGGGGGACTGTAGTGAAAGAAGGCGTAGATGTCATCTTCCATATGGCTGCAGCTCCATGAATGGGTGCATCTGCCTCTCTCCCCCTCCCTCAGAAGAGCTCTCGCGACTGGCCGATTTTCTCTCGCTCTCTCGCGCGAATTGGAACGTGCGTGACGCAGAGTGTGTGGACGGCAGAGTTTGTCGGTCTGTCATGAAATGCACTGTGCAAGGCCTCATCAGAGCACCGCAACGGAGGGATTTAGCAGATGCGGGGCGACTGAGAGTGCCGAAGGGGCTGAAAGTGCCGCGACAACACACACACGCTGCCAATGTGAGCGAGAGAGAGAACCGCTAGGAGAGGGAGGCGTGTTTACAGGTTGGACTCGTATTTCTCCTCCTGCCGGCGAGAATTAATGCGACGGCGAGAACGCGAGACGGGACAAATTTCTTTTCGAAATTACGATTCGTCTGCCTCATTCCTCTCCATCACCTCGTTTGGCAGCGATCCTCGCAGCGATTTTGAAGAAGCCGTTGGCGAGCGTTGAAGAGGAAAGAGCGATGTCAGCCAAGCTGGTCATCGGCCAAGGGCCCACCGCCCGCACAATCTTGTTTGATGATAAGGCCAAGGAGGAGCTGGGGAGCGGCGGGACGGCACTCGTCCTCAAGGGCGTTCTGCCGCGCGAGGACGGCAGCGGTGGGGACCAGGTGGCCTTCAAGATAGGGCGGCTACGGCATGACGCCGACGACGACGAGTCCAAGGAGGACAGCGCCGGATGCGGCGAGGTGGTGGTGGAGGAGGAGGAGGAGGAGGAGCCTCAGGGTGACATCGAGTCCGAGGAGGAGGGCAGCAGTAGCAGTAGCGGCAGTTCGTCAGAGGAGGTGTCTGAGTCGGAGGAGGGGAGGGGCAGCGGGGAGACGGGGGAGCAGACGGCCACCGATACGGCGAGAGAGACGGCAGCGGCAGCCTCTGAGAGCGTTCCAGGGGAGGGAGGTGCCGGCCAGGGGGAGGGCAGGGCCGAGGAGGTCGTCGACGCAGCCAAGGTGGCGCGGGAGCTGCGCGTGGAGGCTGATCGCATGCGCCAATTCGGCGGCCAGCCTCCGTTCGTCAACCTCTACGCCGCCGAGGTGGACCCGCAGTCGCCCGCCACCTACACCAACACGAGAGGGGATGCCATCCCGGCCCTGTGGATAGCCATGCAGCTAGTGTCTGGTAATGAGCTTGCTTGCACAACACACACAAACAGATGCGCACATGCCCGAGATCCTCATTTCTTTTTGTGTTTCTGATTGATATGTAGGTGGTGCTGATAAAGAGCACGACTTCATCGAGTTGAGCGATATGAGCGACTGGCTGCAGGACACGGTGATGCAGTTCGACAAGGCGAGGAGGGACAAGGGCAACATCGGCCCGCAGGCACGGAAGGAGGTGCTGAGGCGCGTCAGCATGCTCACCAAGGCCCTCCTGTGCACCGCCAAAGCCCACAAACTCGCCATGCCCCACGCACTCTGTGTCGACCATTTCCACAACAACGTCATGCTCTCCAAGGCCGCCCTTCGGAGCCCCAGCAGTGAGCTGCAGCAGTCCGACTCGGCCGGCGGCACGCTGCTGTTGGACCTGGCCAATACCCTCACCCCACCCCTCACCCCTCCCTCCCCGCACCACCACCACCAGCCTACTTGGGCCCCCACGTCGTCGTGCTGCCCCTGGACAAGGCCGCCCAAGCCGCCCAAGGGCAGCTTCCGAAGGGCACGGACTGGCACATGTCGCCCGAGATTTGGGTGGCCATGAAGGCCGCCGGTCGACGACGAGGCGGACGAGGCGGCCGCGGGAGCCACCGGCCGCATCAATGCCGGCCTCAACAGAACGCGGCAGGAGCTGAGGGCGGAGGGGCTGCTGGTGGGTGAGGGCAAGTCGGAAGCCCTCATGCTCGGGGAGCCGACCATCGTCACCGGCATCGCCAGGGCCATTAGCTCCGTCATGAGGGCGGACTGGGAGGTGGAGACCGCCATCAGGGACGCCAAGGCGCTGGGGGCAGCTGAGCAGCCTCAGGCGGCCCAGGAGCTGCTGCTGGCCGACTGGGACCACTTACACGGCCACCATCATCACCCAAGACGGCCGGCCACTCGACTGCCGCAAAGGCGAGCCCGTGCGCCCCGAGGAAGTCCTCACAGCGTGCCCGGGGCTCGAGTGGTTCAGCCAGTGGCAGCAGATCGTGGGAGGCGCCGCGGCCAAGGGATTGCGGCGCAGACAGAGCGAGCGGGGGACCATCGCAGACTTAGAAGACCAGCTGGTCTGGGCCCTGCAGCTACTGGAGCTGGAGCAGGAGCTGCTGGAGCTGGAGCTGGAGCTGGAGCTGCTGGAGCTGGACCAGGTCAAGGAGGCCACGGCAAACGGCACCAGCCTGCAGGTACCCGTCGCCCTGCCACCAGTGAGTGAGAAGCCGATGGAGACGACTGGCAATGTTGCTGCTGCTGCTGCAGGTGAGTCACGTGTGCTGTATGAGTTGTGTGTGTGTGGCATCCATCCATCCATCCATCTCACTTGCCTCTTCGCCTCTCTGTGTCTGTCTGTCTGTATGTGTCGTGTGTGTCAGGTGGTGCTGACAATTCCGGCAGTGACATGGCCTCAGGGGATATTGGCGCCTCCCCGGCGTCGTATCGCGCCATGCCCGACTCACCCGAGTCACCACCAGCACCAGCAGAGCCACCCGTACTACCGCCGCCAAACCCCCAGCCTGCAGAGGTGCCGATCGATGCGTACGCGTCACGACCCGGCCCCAACACCCCCAACCCCGAGCCGTCCCCCATCGCACCAGCCACACGCCAGAAGGCCGTCCTCCTGCCGGATATCAAGGCAGCCCAGACCACCCCCACCGCAAGCCCAACCCCCACTCACGACCCACCCC
>CDMY01000457.1:0-16134 GCA_001179505.1 Vitrella brassicaformis | reverse complement strand
AACCCCCACTCACGACCCACCCCACCCCACCCCACCTTTCCAGCACACGAGCACCACCTCTGGTGGTCTCCCCGCCCCCGGCCCACCCGCCCATGATGTACGGCAGCAACATCCCCGCCGACCAGGTGCCGTACAAGTGGGGGCACGCCAAGGTGGTGAGCTACGGCGGTCCGGCCAAGGAGGGCTGGAACTACAACCCCACACCCGACGAGTGGGAGTGGTGGACACGGGTGAAAGGCGACAAAGGAGGCGTCTGGGAAGTCAGGTCGGCCGGCCAACCAGGACGTCTCCATGAGCTGCTGGGCCATCTACAGCGACGCTGTCGAGCTCGGCAAGGCGGCGTGGACGAGGATGACCTCCTTTTTGCGCCTGATGTGTGAGCTATGGTTTAGTCCTCGACCGCCGTTCCTCTTCGGCGCGATCGCAGGCAACAGAGGTGAGATAGTGACATCAGTGAGTCAGTCAGCTGATGACACTTCTCCGAGTGTTCTGTGTGCAGGCTGTTGTCAATCGCCGCCTACATTTTATATTTGAATGTCTCATTTATCGAGGACCACGCACCAGCGGCAACGCCAGGTGGGACGCCACGGCAGGAAGATGGAGAGGGCAGTGGGGTGGGCGAGAGGGATGTCGGTGTGCCCGGTGCTGACGGCCATGGGGCCGAGGCGGCCACGAATGCGGTAAGGAAGCGACAGCAGCAAAGTGAATCCTCCCTGCGTTCTCAAGAGCGCTCTTGTGTTGGTCTTCTCATGCCTCCTGTCGTGTTGTTGACGCAGGTGCCCTTTACCTGAGCTGTGCCTGAGGCCGGCCGGCCGGGAGGAGAGGGCGGCGCCCGTGCCCTTTGCTGTCGAGACTGCCTCGCCGAACGGCCAGCAGATGGACGTAGATGGTCATGGTGGGGGCGATGGTGGTGATGGGTCGGCAGCCGCCCCTTGTGCGGCACATGACCATGCTGCTCCATCCAATGCACCACCAGCATCGGTACGTACGATAGCAACAGAAACACAGATCTCAGAGGTGTTGTCAGTGATGTTGCTGTGGTGTTCGTGTGTGGCTCCAAATGCAGACGTTTGGTGGTCCTGGAGTAGCTGTAGCCACATCGCATCCATTTGAGCAGCAGCAGGTACAAAGCAGGGTCAAGAGAAGAGAAACACAAAGGACTCGCAGCGCACTCATGTGTCTCTGTGCCTGTCTCTGTGTGTCTGTGCAGGTGCTGCACGCTGCGGCAGCCGAGACCTTTGTGTGTGTGTCACCTCATTCTGGCCTGATTGATCGAGAGGAGCCACCCATTCCCCCTCGGGCTGTCGCCCGAGATGGACAGCCCCACGAGTGAGTCGCAGCCCTCCAAGTTATCGCCCGTGCCGACGGCTATGGTGACGGCAACCGGGGCGGTGGTGATGGTGGGGAATTCAGAGCCATCACCCGGGCAGGTTTGCGCCGTGCGTGTCGGCTAGGCAGGACGTTCAGGCGGACGGCTCACCACGTTAATCGAGGATCAGTAAGGCAGCCAAGCGACCCATTCACTTACGTCGGAGCTCATTGCATGTGCCCGTATGTTGGTCATGATTATGTTCCCTTAGATGTGCGCATGGCATGTCGAGACCCAGACCGACTAGGAGATAACCCTTCCCTCGAAGGAACACATGACCCATACCACACCACACCACACACCCTAGAAGGGAGAGTGAGTGCTGATCGTTGCCTACATTTTATATCCCGATGTTTGTTTGAGTTGCGTCGCCAAGGCTTTTCTGCAGTAGTCTGGCCCTTCTCTCTCGTACAATGCTTGCGCTTTGACCGATTTTCATGACTCCAAGCGTCTTTGTTTTTGGCGGACACTATGTGTCCCATGTTCCAGTGGCACACATAACCATATTAGTCACAGACACACATCGCACAGTCTCGGGCACACTGTCTCTCTCAGTTCAGATGTGGCCCATGGTCACAAGCAGTATCTCTACTATCTCATACTGTCTCAGATAATGTTGATCTCGGAAATATAAAACGTAGACCGCGATCAATCGATCTGCAGACACGAGGACAGCACCCAATATGGTAGGGCAGGAAGTCATGTTGTTGGCGTTGGCTCTCACCTGGCTTAGCAGATCTTCATTCCGCAGGAATATGGCTGCCGCTGGTGCGTGGTCCTCGATAAATGAGACATTCAAATACAAGAAGTGGGCGGCGATTGACAACAGCCTGCACACAGAACACTCGGAGAAGTGTCATCCAGTGACTGACTCACTGATATCACTATCTCACATCTGTTGCCTGCGATCACGCCGGAGAGGAATGGCGGTCGAGGACTAGACCATAGCTCACACATCAGGCGCCAAAAGGAGGTCATCCTCGTCCAGGCCGGCGTGCCGAAGGCACGCGCAACTGGGTCTTGCAGACACACACACATACACACAAGTGGATGGCCATGCAGTCAGGCATCGTCATCAGACAGACAGACGCACCCTTCTGGTCGTGATCTCCGTAGATCACGACCACGGAGATCACGACCTCGCCGATCATAGATCTTCCGCGTGGTGAGAGCGTGGACAGCCGCGTGTGGAAAGGCAAAAAGCGCTTCGTCAGCTCTCCGCTTCAAGCTCGCGGTTGTGGGAGGGCAGTCCCGAAGGTCGTGATGCAGCCCAACCAGCAGCATCCCAACCAGCAGCAGCACCCCGTCGAGTACGTCCTCGTCGGCCGGCGCACATTCTTCCTTCTCAGTCTCAATGACATCCTGCGGCTGAGGAAGACCTGCAAATGGGCGAGAGGGCTCTTCCAAACGTCTCAGCTACGGCAGCGGCTCAGCCAATGGACAACAGACGATGAGCTCAGCAGACAGGCGGGGCTGCGGCGGACGGCCAACGGACAGCAGCTGCTGACATTCGACGACCAGCAGATGGGCAAGGGTGACATGCTGGCGGCGCTGTGTGTGATGGAGGTGGGCGGCTGGAGTGAGACGAGCGAGGCCATTGAGCTGGCAGGGCAGTGCGGCAACTGCCAGCTGCCTGTGAGGCTCACTGCGGGCGATCTGCACCAATACCCAAACAAGGCGGTAAGCCAACCGAGGGAGGGAGGGAGGGAGGGAGGAAGGCAGAGAGGATGGCTTTTAATCGGTGTGTGGTGTGTTGGTGTATTTTGTGTGCAGGCGTATTTGGCCGCTCCCCGTGTGTTGGCTCAGCTGAAGATGGTCGGCCCCCACATCCAATTCGGCAACAACACGACCTTCCAGCTTTTCCAGCACGGCAACAGACTGCGGGCCGTCAAGGACGAGGACGGCTTCGAGATCGACGTCGACCCGCCCCTCCCTCCCGACTTTCTCTACCAGCAGCACCGACAGCAGCACGACCCGCCCGTCGGCAGCCGCATTGCATATTCCGACCTCTTTGGCTGGCGGCCGTCGGGTCAGCTTTTCTTCTCGTCTGTTTCGTCGTGGGTCAAGAGCATCGCCCTCAACCACTTCGAGACGACTCACACGATGACCACAACGAACCAATCACTCGACCAGTGAGGCGGGGCATCACTCTGTGTGGGCATTGCCACGTCATACGAGTGTATGTTATGTGTGTGTTAGCCATGTCGACAACGACCGGCTGCACAACCTGCTGACGCAGTCCCCCCACACACCAGTGGAGGGATGCACCACCACCACCGCATCAGTCTGCCCCGACACTCTGCCCGCAGTTCGGCGTCATCTCATTCTGACCGACGCCGGCCACTCATTCGTCGCATGGATGTTTATCGGGGATCCGGTGGCCATCCCCACGGCGAGGCCTCCCCTCGCTAGTCAGTCCATCCCATACACCATACATACAACACTCACTCTCATCTCTGTCCTCTCCTCTTATTCTTTTGCAGCGGATGTCCGCATCTGCACGACCGAGTCGGCTGTGTGTGGTGTGGGTGGCGCCGCCTTCAAGGACCGCTTCCCAGTGTCCACTCGGCTGGCGCGTGCGGTGCTGGGGCCCGTCATCTCAGCCATCCTGTTTGACGGCGCACCGGGAGCGGGACAGCAGCCGCAGGATGATGACAGTGACGACGGTACGGACACAGGACACACGGAAATGGATGGATAGACGGATGGATGGATTGTCTTCACTGCTGTTGGTGTGTGGTGCAGATTCCGACAACGACGATCTGGACGGCGACGACGGTTCGGAACCAGGAAGGGGCATACACAGATGGATGGATGGATGGATGGTTGACGCCTTTCTCTATCATCCGTGTGTGTAATGCAGATTTCGATGGCGATGATGACGATGTGGAGGACGACTTTGAGGACTTTGATGATGATGGCAGCGGAGAGGGCAGCAGAGGTACGCAGCAAACGAAGTGGGGCACGTATGGCTGCGTGTTTGTGCCAGCTGATGCAATCTCAGCAGGTGGCGAGGCCGCGGCGGCGTCTGCGTCTGCGTCTGCATCTGCATCAGCGTCTGTGGGCTGGGCTGCTTCGTGATGGATGGATGGATGAATGGATACACTCACACTGTGGCCGTGCAGTGTGTACTTCACACTCTTCGCCCATCCACACCCACACACCCATGTCATCACACCAGTTGACAGACGGACAGACAGACAGGCTGCTTCCATGCAGTCAGTCCTTCTTGTCTGCTTGTTGGTCCGCGGCGTTGATGCGTGTGGCTGGTTGCTGGCGGGGAGGCGGGTTGCCTTTCTCCCTCACTGTCTGAGTGTCGTCCTGAATTCATTTTGTGTGTGACTTCATGAATGCCACTCGGTCGCCGAGGCAGGCGTTTTTGCTGAATGCTGTCATGCACACACAATGCATACATACTGGAGCGATGTGCTCGAATCCTTCTTCATCTTACTCGTGCTGTGCGGACACATGTGGTGAATCGTGGAGGGATGGCTGGCTGCAGGTAAGATGCATGTGCGCTTGGTCCGTATTTTCTGCTGCCTTGCCTCACGTCGACCCCCCCTCTCCACCCCCCCCCTCTCTCTCTGTGTCTGTACGCATTTGTATGTCTTCTGTACACACCTTTATATATATCGGTGTACACACACGTATACGTATACACTGACTTGCATAATGTCTATCCAGGGCCCCCCTGTCGGTTTTCTTGCTGACGGTGTTTGGCTTTCCTCTCTCTCCCTCTCTCTGTCTCTCTCTCCCTCTGTCTCCCTCTCTCTGTCTCTGTCTCTCGGTGGACTCATTCTTTTGAAGCATGGAGGGCACCAGCTGCCTGCCGATGGACCGCTGGCGTGAATACAATGGGTGCTCATTTGTACCGTTGATCGAGTGGACGTTGACATGTATTGGCATTCATACAAAGGCTCTCTATTCGTGTGCGTGAATGTGCACTGCCTTACGCATACACACAAAATACATTAACACGACGCATCGTTAGGGTTCAAATCAACACGCCAGCAATGTTACTCGTGTTTGACCTGTGCCAATTGGGTGACTCCATTCGATGAATGTGTCTCGTGTACACATCTGCTCCACACAGAGAGAGACATCGCTCAAATGCTGCCTGGATGCTCAAAAGTCATAGTAGTCACAGACACACACCGCACAGTCCCGGGAACACTGTCTCTCTCTCAGTTCAGGTGTGGGCTATGGTCTCGAGCAGTATCTCATAATGTGACGACAGGGGCGTCCCGTCATGCACATCACGCACAGCACGACACAACACCGGCAAATCCGCTTCCCTGCAACCAGACAACACCAACACATGCATCGAATGAGCACTCTCCTCACAGCCACCACAGATCTGACGTGGCTGCTGACCTGCTGACAAACTTGGCAACATAGAGCAGCAGGTTGAAGTCCCTCAGCCGCGCACTCAGTGGCCGCCGCCTGACGTCCCGACCCAGCATATGACGACGCAGCACGGCCGCCAGCGACTCCTCTCCATTCTGCTGTGGCACGAAAGGTGACGGAAAGCTGTTCTGCAGCCAGCCCTCGTGAGACTGGATGGCCACAGGGATGAGGCAGAAGAGAACGTCCAGATCGGTTGTCTCGCGGCCCTCGACAGACACAGGCTCGCTGGTGGCGATGAGGGAGGCGTTGCTGGCCGGCGAGGGCAGCACAAACAGACCATCCGACGCCAACTGCATCAGTACATCAGACATGCAGCACAAGTGGATGTTCGCGTGAGTGAATTGCCTCGTGAGTTTGTGCTCAGGCGCACCTGTACGGCTTGTCTGCTCATATGGAAGGCCTCGAGGGCGACGTCATTGCCTGTGCTAATGGCGGCCACGGACACGAACATCTCCCCCTCTTCCCTGCCGTGTCGCTGCATGCACCGCCGCTGCAGCAGCGAGGCGGTGATGATCTCAGTGCTGCCCACGGGTGTCTGCTCGTCGGGGCTCGTAAAGATCCAGCCCACCAGCCGAAGACCGAGCATCTCGGCGACCCTGAAAAGAAAGAAGAGAAAAGTGAGCAGAGCGTCACGAGCGTCGCGTGGTTCTTGTTGTCTCCTGACCTGTCAGCACTGTCAAGTTCCCTGTTTGAGGGCGACCAGAGCTGCATCCACACACACGCAGATAGATCCTGCCGTTCAAGTGTCTCGGCACACACCGACCTGGTCGAGGTCGCATTCCTCCCCCTCTCTCCATGCCATTGCCGACGGCTGCGTGACGGCCTCCACGGTGATGCGGCCGGTCGACGCGTCCACCGTGCCGTACAGCAAGGCAGCACCCCTCACAGAAGTCTCTGTGCCGTTCCTCGCCGCAGCAAAGGCCCTGATGCCGGACAGGAACCACTCAGCACCGCCCGATGACACGCTCACCTGCATTCACCGTACAAGGGACGGATCGCAATGAATGAGTGAATGAATGAGCGAAGCAGTGAAGCAGCGAAGCAATGAAGCAACAAAGCAATGAATCATTCAGCCGCTGCTTCATCCGTCGGCCGTTCACTTACCTGCTTGACCACCTTATCAGTCTGCGCCTTGACCTGCAGCCTCTTGCTCGTCGCCTGCAGGTCCTGCATCGACATCTGACCCACACGACCACTGGCCCGCCGCCTCAGCCGACCGCTGCGCCTCGATGACAGCTCAGGGTAGGGCATATAGCCATCGCGCACGTGCTTGGCGGTTGTCGGCCTCGCAGCGGGTGGCTCAGAAGGCAGCCTCTCTGATGGTGCTTCAGCTGGCGGCATCAATGAGGGCTTCTCAGTCGACGGCGGTCGGACGAGGTAGATGATCTGGCCGTTCTGGATCTTCAGCCTCTGCAGAATGGCGCTGTCGCTGAGCTTGGAGGCGCCGCGGGGATCCTCTGCAAACGGGAACGAAGAGGCATCTCGGTCAAGACCCAACTGAACGACCAAACGACACACAGCAGGTGCCTAACGGGCTTGTTCGTCCTGTCCGCTGACCTTTCTTCTGATGGATTGCAGCCTTTCGTTTCTCCTCATGGTGACTCTCTTGAGCTCTCCCGTCGGCAAGCGCACCCGAACTATGATAGACTCAGCCGCACTCGCAACACACAGCGCCTGGCTTGCGATGCCGACGATCAGGCAGATGCACAGGTGAATGAGAAAGGGTGCTGCCGATGAATTGCCGGATGCTGGCAATGCGGCAGAAATTGCCAGTGATCCACTCATCGAAAAAAACGATCTCAGCGACAATGGCTCAGCCAAAGGCTTTGCGTTTGTCGTCTGCCACCAGGACAGCGAGATCTCTCGCCCAAAATGGTTTCTGGCTGAAGGCGATCTGCGAGCTTGTTTTCCCGGAAGGTGCACGAGTGGTGTTGTTGGCCTTTCCCGCAGCTGCTGTGGTGTTGCATCCTGACGGGATGTCGGAAATCTTCCACCTGTCGGCCGCGCAGACTCACTGTAAGCATCGCTGTGTGAAACGAGGACCATGAACCTGTACCTCTGTCGTGTGTGTCTGTTTTGGCGTTGACTCATGCAGGTAGATAACTTACCGAGCGCTCGTGTCCATGGATGCCGATTCAGAAGGACTGGCCGCCAGCGGCCGCACGGCAGACAGCAGCCCCGACGGCACCCCTGAGAACCAACAGGAGCAACCACAGGCACAGCAGCAGCAACAGGTGCCTATGGAAGGCACGTCAGCAGAGGAGGGATCTGGTGGGAGTGAGCGGCGCGGCGATGAATCGTCAGGGAGCAGCCATGGCGGCCGTCCAGTTAGTGCGTCGTCTGCCGAACCAGCAGTGGGATCTCTCCACCAAGAGGCTGACAGCGACCCGCAGACTCAGCACCAATGCAGCAGTCCATGCCATCGTGCCCAGTCTGTGCAGCTCACTTCCACCCCCTCACCAGCAGCCAGCACATCAGCTGTGGGCGGCGTGGCGATGCAGCAGCAGGGAGGCTGCCCTGCGCTGATGGAAGGGGCCGAGCACGGCCATGGGCCTACAGATGATTCAGATGCCATTGTCGACACCACACCGGTACATACAGACAGACACGAAGGCAGAAGTGCACACGAGGATGCCTGAGTGGTCTCTCTCTCTCTCTGTTTGTTTGTGTGTGCGTGTGTGTGTGTGTGTGTGATTTTCAGGATCAGCTCTCTTCTACACCTATTCAGTCCAGTACTTTCTCATCGATGCAGAAGCAGCACCAGCAAGCCGTCGACCTCACCAGCAGCATCAACCCGTCGCCACTCGCCGCAGCAGCGGCATCAGAGCAGCAGCCGTCCGAGAGTCCCTCCCACCCGTCCCCTCCCTCCGGCCCCGTCCCCGCTCCACCCAAGAAGCAACCCAAGGCCAACGCGCGGCAGGCCCGCTCGGGCTCTGGATGCACAATCGGCGGCGTGCTGGCCTCCTCTTCGGATGATGAAGTGCCAGCTCTGCACCCATCGGCAGCTATCGATCCGTCAGTCGTTGAGTCAGCTGCTGCCAGCCTGTGCTCCGCTCGTGATGCTATCGTAGCTGGTGATATCGGCCTCTTTGTGCGACACATGGAGAAGCTCACAGACGTGCCGCGGCTGCCGTCTGATAATGCGTCAGTGCGGCGATTCAGCGACTCGGTGGCCGCCATGGATGAGTCGAAGCGCAACCTTCCTACTTACGATCTTTTCCACTTTATGGCACAAGCGGGAAGGGGAGAGTTGGATGCTGACCTGCACAAGCCATCCGAGAGCAGCCTTGCTGCTGGTGTTGTGGCGCTATTGCGTGACCGTGACAACCCATCGCATCAGTCTGCGGCAATGTCCTTCCTCGAACGGCTCCATCAGACGCACTATTGGTACGGTGTGGAGTGGCTGCCGCTGTTTGGTGTAATGGTGGATGCAGCCGTGGGCAGAGGGCTGCAGCCGGGGCGCGTCTTCGACATCACTCACAAAGTGGCGCCCACCATCTTGATGGACCCTAAAGGTGTGCCATATGGTGTGTTTGTCTGTGTACGTGTCTGTGTGTGTGCGCATGTGTGTGCCATTCAGCTGCATTCGAGCCGATCCTGCCCCAGCATATCGATGTGGTGATCGAGGCGATGGCGACCAGCACTGATCTGCTGATCCTGTCGAGGGCGTTTCGGGCGATCAGCGTCGCCTTTGCAGCCGCCCGCTTTAGAGCGCGTTGCTCGACCGATGATCTGCCCAGTGGGCGTCACTGGGACATAGAGGGGGCTCCCTGATTCGTCACACCACTCTGTGTGTGCCTACGTGTGTATGCAGGAAGTGCTACCCTGCAGTCCCTTTGTCGTGCCGTGTTGGCGAGGCCCCCTGCCTTGAGAAAGATGGCTGTCACGCTGAAAGACCCTGCTGTTGAGTGGACAGTTGAGGACGTTCGAATGTGCCTTCACACACCGATGGTGATTGCCGGTGAGTACCAGGAGACATAATTGTTGACAACATCTGCTCCCTTACGCGGTGGCTTCTCCTGACGTGTGTGTGTGGTCAGAGTGTGGTTACTCCGAGCGTGTTGCGCAGGCGGGCTTCCTTCCGGCAACGATGAGCATCTTGCAGAACGACAGGCTGACCGATGAGGGCGATAGCATGCGGGGATCAGGCGTCCTCGGAAACTCTCTCCATGTGATCGAACACATAATCAATCGTGAGACGGTCAGTGGCGATCTGACAATGTGTAAGGCTTTGCCCCTCCGGTATTCGTTTGTATGCTCAGTACACATCGTGTGACGGTCTGGCTGAGCTCATGTATCCCCTGCTGTCGAGGGCCGCGAGGCAAGACCTCCGCGTCCTTGGCAGCCCTGCCAACGATGCAATAGTCGTTCTGAACAGCCTCGCCAGGTGCGTCTGTCACTCGTTTGCCACAGAATGCGCCCATCGAGAGAGAAGCGTCTTCATTTGTGCATCAGATATGGTGACCGACAGGTGATGAGCGGTAAGGCCAAAGAGAATCCGATCGTCGAACGTATTTTACAGGTCAGATCCTCCACACAACCACCACGCTGACCGAGGTGCGTGGTGCCCTTCATGCTCAGTTGGAGTCCACCTTGCCGCTCACGGACCCGTCAGAAGTGGGCAACCGTACCTTTCGGGAGGTGAGATGACATGATCCCGTGCGGTGGCCTGCCAACACACGCAGCACGTCCGCGTGTTTGTAATCCTGTAGGCGTTGGAGCAGTTGGTGGACCTCTTCGCCAAAACTCGTCGCCGCAAGGTCTGCCGTACTCCTATGTGTACCACTCGATCACTGCTTTTCACTCTGTATGTGTGTTCTTTGGAGCAGCTGGCGATCGATCGGTGGGTCTTATCGCAGCAGGACCCGCAGACAGCGGCTGTGCGGCAGCAGAACACACAGGTAGGTAGGGACACAGACCAAACTGCTGTAAAATCCCCGAACGAAGACACATTTGGCCTCGATGTCTATCAGAGTGGCCTTGTGCGTTGTTTGTCGGACAAGAGGGTCCTCAACACCATTTACCGTCTTGGAGGGCCATTCAACTTCACTGTCAAGCAGGTTGCCATGCTGGCGGTTTCATGCCCAAGTCTATACAACGTGTAAAGAGGCATACACATGACATTATATCACATGACATGGAATGGCGGCGTGTCTGACTGTTGTTCTGATTGTGTGTATGGTTTAGGCTGTGCCCGGTCCGTTCGACGGACCGCATCTGCTCGTATGCCAATCGCGAGCTGCTGGCGCCATATCCTAAGATCGTCGTGACCCACGACGCGAGTCTGATGCCGGCACTGGCCAGGTATGTTCGGGAGAGCAACGATGCGCAAGCCTTCTGCGGAACGGAGCTATCGCATTATTTCCATCAGGTACTCGTGCGATGTGGCGCTGGGTGTGTCGATCTGCTGGAAATGCTTAGCGACAGCTGACGACATCGCCGACCTGGTCTACTTCCTTGAGGGAGCTGACAGACTTCTCGCTCTCAGACTGAGAGGTGGGCGGACCACCCCCCTGCAATGTGGTTGTCGCAACATGGTATGTGCTGTGCAGATGTGGATTTGCAGGCGATCCCCGACGACGACTGCATCCGACTCGCCGATGCCATCGCCCGCCTGCCCTCACTGCAGACCCTGGAGCTCTCCAATGCCAAGATGAGCGCTGCATTCACCCACCGGCTGGCCACTCTGCTCAAGGTGGCCCAAGACAGCAAGGGCGACATCAGCAATGACAGTGCCTTCCCGCCATCATCATCGCCACATGACGTGACACGCACCCCCAGCACATCATCCGCTGCCCTCCCAACAGGCTCAGCCGGGGGACAGCGACAAGGGATGGGCGAGGGAGACAGAGAGAACGTCACGAAGGCGCGACCCTTCAACAAACTCAGGGACCTAGGGCTACCACTGTCTTCTGCTCCGCTCGATGCCTTCCTCGGTCTACTCCAGGTGAGACAACGTGACACGCGTGAGTGAGTGGTTGGCGTCAAAACGGTCGTGTGCGTGCGTGCAGGGCCTCTCTCGCTGGTCGTTGACTACCCTGGACCTCCGCTCGATCACTGTTACCGATTCTGACATTGGGAAAGACAGTCCGCGCGATTTCGCAGTGAGCGGAGCACCGCACCTCGAGTCACATGTGTGGCCATGTTCAATTGTCTCGCTACAGGCAGCCGCAAAGGACTTGTTCTCCACGGTGTTGTGTCGGTCCATCGCCTTCTCATTCAGTCGAGGCAGAGAAGTGAGGGTGCAGCGCATCCCGGCTGTTGTCATCCTCTCAGCAGGCGCCACTGAGCCCCAACTACAACAAACTCTTGGCGGAATGGACATTTACACTGGCCTCAACAGCAATCCCCATCGGAAGGCCCTCAAGTAGGTCCCATGCCCTCACGTGTGTGCATGTAAGCCCGTCTTTGGCTCGTCAGGTTTCTCCATCTGGATGCTAGCTCGGCCGCCACTGTCGTCGAGGCATTCCTCCGCTTCGCAGTGACGGAACTCTCACTCTTGAATCTTTCCTTCTCATGTACGTCAAACCCTTCCCTTCCGGTCTTGTATCCGTTCTTATGATCTCTGCTTTTTTGTGTGTTTGTCCACAGCACGCGTCCCGCTCGGCGAGCTCATCGGCGGGCAGTTCCTGTCGAGTGGCGATTTTGCCTCATTGGTCCACGAAGCCGTCGAGAAGGCCAATGCTGCGCGTGAGAGTGAGCTCGCCGGTGCCCGTGCTGTCAAGGAGCGTCAGTGGGCAGCCGACGACGCTCGCCTGCCGCCGCCAGCTGACGCAGCTGAGGAGGACCGACGGATGGCGGCACGGCAGAGGAGGGAGGAGAGACTGCGGGCCAAGCAGAAGAAAATCAGGAGCAGCTCACCATTCATTCTGGACCTCTCACGTACGTGCATGTGCAAGAGGGCATGTCGGCCTGTGCAACTACCCTTCTATCCCTGTGGACCAATGCAGATGTGCCTCTCGCCAATGCCAGCTCCTGTCCTGTAGCGGTTATTGGCGTGATCGTGGAGATCAACAAGAAGTATGCCTACGAAGAGCCGGTCATCCGCACAGGTGAAGGCGCAACTGGCCGGGGTACTATTCTACCTCTGCGAGCACCTGTGTGACCGTCTATGCACCTGTGCAGGTGCCTTGGTCTGTTTGTCGCGCTCATCGCATTTGCTCGATGTACAACGGCGTCTGCTGGTCGCCTTTGCGAGTTGCTATGACGCCTCTGCCCCTCTGGCGTGGTGGCAGACGGTCACGAGTAGGGCCCGTTGCTGCAACTTTATCTCGACAGCCTGTCCCGCCTCTCCCAAGACTCCAAAGCGGATAGCGCTTCCGAAAACGTCTCAGTCACTCGATATCGCGACTGTGTCGACCAGCTCGAGGCCCTCAAGAACGACCCTGCCATCAGCAACATCACCCAAGAGGACGTCGACGTCGCACGCGCCGCCCTCAACGGTGAGTGAGGGTGCGTTGGATGGTGGAAACTATGTATATGAGATGTGTTTTGTGCAGAAGCCACCAGGCTGCCGGGGCAGCAACGGCCCACACCTCACGGAGAGGACGAGATCGCGCAGACACAAGTACGAAAAGGCGCGCAGTGGCGGACCGACTGGCATCTGCTTTGTTGTCATTGTTGCATTCTTAAGGCAGGCACTGCAGGAGAAGCAGAAGCGGCTTGCCGTCATCGAGAACCTGCTGTCGACACTGCAGACCAAGGTCAGCGACCTGAGGGCCCAGAAGGCGGCCGCGTCCAAGGCCGACAAGAAGGACATCGACCGCCAGATCACCAGCCTCACCGAGCAGATCAACAGGAACAACGCTGCCAAGGGCACGCTCCTGAAGGAGATCGGTTAGTGAGATCGCCAACAAATACGTCTACCTACATTGCCGACAGCCTCTGCCTTCTCTTCTCTTTCAGAGCCGCTTCAGAGGGCCATTGCTGGTATGTCTCCTGATTCCCATCCGGACGACCATCGCATCGACATCGACAAGATCAAGATCCGCCTCGAGAACAAGCGCATCCGTCTCGAGAACAAGGGCGACGAGCTGCGCCACAAACACGATATGATGCAGCAGAAGGCCGCCCGCATGGCCGAAAAGGACAAGAAGAGAGGCGACCAGCCGCCCAAGGACGACGTGAGAGCACAGGAGCGGCTGAAGCGGGCCGAGGCGCGTGCTCGCGCAGCCCGAAAAGAGCTCGGTGTGGAGTTCTCCAGCGATGACGACCAGCAGCAGCAGCATGGGGGCGGGCAGGAGGGGGGCGAGGGCGGCAAGAAGGCCAAGAAGAAAAAACGACGCAAGAACAAGACACCATCGAACGCCCCTGCTGCATTGTCTGGCCCTCTCCCGTCGGCCGCAGCAGGGCCATCTCTCCCGGCAGACAGCAGCCCATCGGTGCGTGAGGGGGAGGGAGAGGAGAGGGATGACGGTCTCGAGCCTGCCCGTCTCCTCGCTGCTGTCGCTGCCGGTTCTGCTGCCGCCGTAAGCGCTGCCAGTGGGCCGCTGCTTCCTCTGACGACCGCCTCCATGCCCCCGCTGCCCGGTGGTGGGCGTGAAGTTGACGACCTTCTGTCGATTGATGGTGCGAGTGGGCATGGTGGCGGTGGTGACTGGCGTCTGACTGGCCAGGGGGCTGAAGAGACCGATGGACGGGCGGCGGGGCGTCGTGACGACGGTCGTGTGAGTGGCGGAGACGAGACTGAGGCGCTGCGGGCCAGGTGAGGCGATTGCTGGAAGTGTCTGGTCACACAGTGATGGTGTATCTGGTCTTGTCAGGATTGCTGAGCTCGAGGCTGAGTTGATGCGCAGAGACCGGCAAAGCGAAGCGTCGAGGTGAGAGGAAACACAAGAAAGAAAAGCAAGGACTCACCGCTGTGGTTGTGTTATCCGGCTGCAGGCATGAGTCGATGGAGAGGGAGGCCGCCCTTCAGCAACAGTTTCATGCTCTCCAGCAGGAGACTCATGCCGCCCGTCAGGAGATCGAGCGGTACATAATGCATCACCACATTCATCCATCCAGCTGACTGTGCCCTTCTTCGTTGCTGTGTGCAGTTTGCGTGAGGCTCAGGCGGCCGGCGAGCAGACTGTCGCCGACACTCTCGCGGCCAACGAGCGGCTCCAGGCCGATATGAAGAAGGCCAATGAGGTCTACCGCCAGCAGCTCAGCCAACAGCACCAGCGACTCACCAGGTGTCTACCTACACTAGCCACAGGACGCACACAAGGCCATGTCCAGCTGTGCTGCTGGCCTGCTCAGCGCTATTGATCGCGAGAGGTCTGCCCGTCAGCAGCAGGTCACCGAGATGCAGCGGCACATCGAGCAAGCCAAGAGGTACTAACCCGGTGCAACACTTACACACCGGTTTTTTTTTCATTCCTTCATTTTGTGTCAGGGCCGCTGCTCAAAGGGAGACGTCACTGAGGCAGGAAAATACCTCGCTGAGACAGGAAACTGCATCCCAAGGGCAGGAGATCGCCAGGTATGTATGGGACAGGCAGCTGACACAACCTGCACAGACCTACAGACCCTGTTTGGTTCTGCTGCCTGTGTGCGCCAGCCTCCAAGCTAGCGTCGGGTCGCTGCAGGCTGACATTGACCAGCTCCGCAGCAATCACATCGACAGGTACGTACCCACTCACAGAGCAATGGCACACCTCTCAAGGTAGGCACCACCTGTGCTTTGGTCGGTGTGTCATTCAGGTTGAGTGAGACCTTCCAAGGGCTGACCACTGCGGACGATCTCAGCGGCTTTGCTATGCAGCTGATCGACCGGCAGACGGCCATCACCACCACAGAGCTGCCGCAGCTGCAGTCGCTCATCGCCAGAGCTCAACAGAGGGCCCACGAGAGGCAGCAGGCCGAGTTCCGCGAGCAGATGCAGCGGCAGATGGAGGAGCGCACCGACTGCCAAGTGTGCCTCGCCCAGGAGAGATCGGTGGTTTTGCAGCCGTGCGGCCACTTCTGCGTGTGCCAGCAATGTGTGCAGAACCTGCAGCCCCCCGAGTGCCCGCTGTGTCGGCAACCCTTCGACGGCTGGACCAACGCCATTCTGTCGTGATCGATCGACCCATCGACTGTGGGTGTGTGGAGCGGTGGGGCTGCAGTGTGTGGGTGGTGGGTGGGGCATGAGGCTAGGAGGGAGGGCGCAGTGGTGACTTGGCAAGTTTTGTTGTCGTGTCTTTGTGTCATCGAGAGAGCTTTTATGGCCTTTGGACCACCCATTCATTCATTCATTCATTCATTCAATAAAGCAACATTCATCTTACCCCCCATGATTGAGTTGGTGATTTCTCGGCTGTTTCTCCTCCTTTTCGGATGAGCGAGCGTGTATCGGACTACACCCAACCCCCTCCACCTACCCTCATCCCGCG
>CDMY01000456.1:337063-373128 GCA_001179505.1 Vitrella brassicaformis | reverse complement strand
CGGCCGCCACTGGGGTCGCCGCTCGTCTTGAGCAGGGGGTTGGACGCAGCAGGGGCCGACAGGTCGGTCAGCTCGAGGGGAGGCTGGCCACGGTTCCGCTCCAACTCCTGCTGGATGAACTGCTGGGCACGCTGCACACACGCCCCACCACACACAGACCACACACACACGACTGGTTGATGAATTCCATTGCAAAGTGCCTCTCTCCCTCTCCCCGTGTGTGTGGTGTCGCCCTCCCTACCCACCTCCTGGCGCTCGGTCTCGGGCAGTGAGTAGAGGAAGGTCTTCTGGAAATGGGAACGGCACTGCTGGCGCGTACGAGTACCAACTTCAGCTGCACACAGGCACACACACAACCAAACCAGACGAGCATACCCTGCCGTGAGTGACCCAGTCCGGTCAGACGCATACCTACCTGCCACCTCAACCCACGAATTTCCATATTTGGCGAATCCGACAAAGAAGTTCCACTTCTCGGCCACCGACCACGCCCCGGTGGAGGGCGGACCGCCACTGCGCATCTCCCCCCCGCTATACATCGTCGCCGAATGAGCCAGCACCAGCGCCTCGTCCGGGTGCTTCATCACGGCACCAGCCGCGGCTGCCGCCGCCGGAGGGGCACTGACACTGCTAGTGTTGTCGAGGTGTCTGTCTGTCTGTCTGACTGGATGAATGGATGAATGGATGAATGGATGAATGGATGAGGTTCAACGCACCAGTTTTCGCCATTGGTCCATCGGTCTCTTCTCCAGAACGGCTATGAGCTCATCCTCCCCGCAGACGGCCTTGAGCTTCTCCCTGACAGAAGCGATGCAGCGCGGGTCTGTCATGTCTGGCGCGGCAATGACGAAATCGAGGAAATGAAAGGGGAAGGGGTCATCGGGCGGCAACCGAAGCATGACGTATGTCAGAAACCTGTGCACACACACACATCCACCACACACAGACACACGCACATTACACACACATGTACATATCTTCTTTTCACCCTTCCCGAAGCCCTCACCGTAGGGTCATTGTAGTGAACTTGCCGTCTGGCCGTCTGCACAAATACGTGGGATGGCCCTCCGGGTGCCAGGGAAGCGACTGCGGATCCCAATTGGCGTCCCCCTTGACGGCACCCTCAGCCACACCCAGCCCCTGGTGCAGCCGCAGCGACTTCTTGCCGCCCTTTGTGACCAGGCGCGGGAGGAGAGGCGGGATGAGAACGGGGCGGATCTCTTTCGGCAGCTCCTCCAGCTTCTTGTCCCAGTAGTCCACCACTGGTTGGAACTTCGCCGGCCACCTCTCCTTCGCCGCCTCAAAGGTGCGCTGCCCACACCGCTGGTCGTCTTTCTCGCGCACACTAGCCAGGAGCCGGCCTGTGGATGCGGAGATCGGCGCTCGAAGGGCGGCGTAATCGTCGGATATGAGGAGGACGTCCTCATGTGTGGCCAGGGGCGGGGCTGTGGTGGGCAATGGGTCGGGTGGGTCGCCGGTGGCTGCGGCTGCCTTCTTACGACGAGGTCGACTGCT
Organism: Vitrella brassicaformis; assembly: GCA_001179505.1. Lineage (NCBI taxonomy): Eukaryota > Vitrellaceae > Vitrella > Vitrella brassicaformis. The sequence continues at coordinate 371,613 of CDMY01000456.1, read as the reverse complement.
GTGGACGGGATGCCGAGTCAGACTCATCGGAGGAGTCGGCCTCATCAGACGACGAAGGACTCCATTCATCCTCATCCATCGAGGCATGTGCCGCCTCTTCTGCCGCCCGCAGCCTCTCTGCGCGCCTCGCCTCATGCTGGGCCTTTTTCGTGGCTCGGTGGCCGCGCTTCTTAGTAGGGCTCAGGGAGGGGGGGCCCTCGCCGTGCCACAGAGCCTTCTGGCCTTCATTCCGAGCCTCGATATATGCCAGGAAGGCCTTTGCAGGGTCGTTGGTCTCCTCCATCTCGCCGATAGCGGGTGGGGACTTCTTGCAACGCTTGCGCCGATGGCGGCGAGGAGGTGCGGAGGAGTCAGATGATGCAGGGGGGGGCTCGACGTCTCATCCTCCTGATCCACACGCTCCGATGGCCGAAAGACTGTGGCCTTCGCCAGAGCCAAGAGGTTTCTCTCCTCCGCCCGAAAGTCCCTCCCTTCAGCTATGGCCTTATCCAGGGCATCGGCAGCCTTGCGCAGGGCAGATGTCATCTCGCCAATGTGTAAATTCGGTGGAGGTGGCAGCCCCCGTCTCGCCCCCAGATGGCAAAAGCGAGAGAAGATACCCGAGCAACGAAGGCGAGAACACGTGAGCCAACCGGAATCTCACCTCTCATGCCGTCGTACGTCATCGCCAGCCAGGCCAACAGCCGCGAGGCGGCCATATGTGAGCTCTTCGCCGAGAGGGCCGGTCACGTCCTGCCCAACCTGCACTTCCACGTCGATTTGAAGCATGCTGCCGACTGGCCGCAATACATCCAGCGCATCGTGGAGAAATTCGACCTTCCAGAGTACCGGGACAGCAGGGGGCCGGTCATCTTGACGGCTGAGGGTCATCTCATCGGCGGAAAGGACGAGTTCCTCGCGCATTTGAAGGACGACTATGGCGTGGCGTACGGGGGGCGGCTGCAGCTGTACAAGAAAGAGGTGGAGAAGGAGAGCGGCGCAGTGGCGGGTGAGAGGAACACCCTAGTGGACAAGGCAAAAAGGCTGGAGGTGCAGGGGCCAAACCTGAAGGAGAAAATCAGGGCGAGGCTGGCGGAGAACTCGGCTCTCGTCCATCCTGCACACCGCCCCTGCATCGCACCCACGCCCGATTTCCCCATGCGACCATTCATTGCTGATACAGCCCCATTGCTGATGCAGCCGATTTCAGACTATGACAAGAAGACCTGCATCATGGCCAAGATGTCTTTTGCCGTGTGGACTTCTCGTCTGCTGGCGGAGCAGTATGCGGCCGAGAAGACGCGCCCATCTTCCTTCCAGCTGGTGGACGCACGCCACTTCATCTGTGCCGCCAGCGGCAAGGCGGTGACAGAAGAAGAGTCCGGTGCCACCCACATGCTCGTCAGCCATCCGCAACCTCTCCGCTGGGGCCATTCTGCAATCGTCCCTGCAGAGTCGATCAAATATGGCTTCACAGACGAGACACCCGATGAGGCCGATGAGATATGCCGGCTGTTCACCGATCGGCCGAAACTGATCATCAGTGGCGCTCCTGCATCGGGCAAAGGGACACAGTGCGAGAGGTTGGTCGAGCGGTACGGCGTGGTCCACTTATCGACCGGCGACCTGCTGCGGGCGGCGGTGAAGGATGGGACTGAGGTGGGGCTCAAGGCCAAGGAGTTCATGGACGGCGGGATGCTCGTCCCTGATGACCTCATCATCGGTATCCGAAATGTCATTTCCGCGCCAGCCAGGCGTTGCGACTTCCTTCTTTGGTCATATGATTATCAGATTTGGTGAAGCATCGATTAATGTCTCCTGAGTGTCGCGAGAGGGGGTGGCTGCTTGACGGCTTCCCTAGGACAGCTGTAAGCAAGAGATACGACACGAAAATCACCATGCAGGCTGCCTCGTCCATGCAGGCGCAGGGCGAGAAGTTGCGTGAGTACGGCATCATCCCTGACTGTGTGGTGGGGCTGGAGGTGCCCGATGATGACATTGTCAAAAGAGTCGTTGGGAGAAGGCTCGACCCTGAGACAGGTAGGTACCTGGAATGTGGCCAGTCATGGTCTTTTGTGACATTTCCTTTGTCTCGGACCTGCAGGCAAGATCTATCACCTGGACTTCAGCCCGCCCCCTGATGACGCCGACCTCAGAGCACGCCTTACACAGCGATCCGACGACACAGAAGAGAAGTGCCGTGTCAGGCTCGAGGTCAGGCCGAGAGACAAAAGGGTAAGCCACGCCCTGTTCCTGTTTGTGCATTTCAGGCCTTCCACACGCACAACAAGGCCGTGAGGGAAGAGTTCGCGAGCCTCTACCACCCGGTGGACGGCACCGGCTCCCCGAGCGACGTGTTTGCTTGCGTCTGTGATGCCATCGACAGCGTGTTGGAGACACCGCAGACCAGGCCGCCCCCAGTGCCTGTCCATCGTGTGCTGAGGAGGGGAGGCGCTGAGATCTCTGCAGCCGACTGGTACGCAAACAGAACAAGACCGCACAATTGGGTGATGAGACACGCCGTGTGGCCTTCAGGGACGCTGTCGCAGACGTGTTGAAGAGCATCGGGGGCCTGGGCATGATCCAACAAGTGCCGTTCGGTGAGAGCCAAAGGGACCACCGCCCCCCCATCGACACACATATGCAGGCAAGTGCATTGACTCCACGCGCACCAGTCTTTGTCTAACGGTCTCCGACCTGTCTGTTATCAGATCGTCCCGCTCCCACTGCCCCCCGGCGAGCCTCAGCTGCGCTTGGGCGCTCCAACCTTCCCCCTACAGATGTTGCTCGAGGACGTCATGTCAGAGAGAAGGAGACCCTCAGAGAGAAAGAGTCAGTGAGCATCCCCTCTCTGCTTGTGTCTCGCTTGAGGATTGGGTCATCTGCTCTTGGTTCGGGTGCGTGTCTGTGTGTGTGTGTTTTCATGCAGCCCATGTTCCATTGTTGGGGTATGAGCATGCAGTAGTCCGTGTGTCTGTGTCTGCTGACAAGGGCGGACTCACCGGCGGCAAGCTCATGGAGGCATTCGAATACACACGCAGAGTGAGACACCGCAGCCACCACACAAGCAGGGGCCGCAGACGGACACCAAATGGGCTGTTTGGTATGTTGTGTGTGAGCAGATTCTGTCTGAGGCGAGCGTCAGCTTAGAGGGGGGCTTCACGGCCATCTTCAGCACCCACTTTTTCCTCTACGTGCCGCACAACCTCCCGCAGCAACCATCAGAGCCACAGGCATCAGCTGCAGACAAGCTCTCGGCGCTGTGGGACCTGCTGCCGCTTCCGCCACCATGGGCGTGGGCTGGGGGGCCGCTTATCTGCCCGGTCACCAACCCACAGTGGCCCGAGACAGCAGGTAACTAAGTCGACAGGGCAAGGCATGGCTGATGAGAATGTTTCTGTCTGTCTCTGTGTTTGCATTCATTGCAGGTGGGGGTACGTGGGGGAGTCGTGGTGATCATGTGTACACGCGCAGCGAGGTGGAGGGCACACCCGCGGCGTCAACTGTGCTGCGAGTGCGGCGGGCGATGCTGTCCGAACCACTTGAGTTGTTAAGGCTCTATTGCTACCCGGTCCCTGAGTGTCTCGCTAATCCAGCAGAGACCTGATTGACAGTACAGACCAGACGTTTGTTCTGCATGGCGATGGATGGATTGATGCATCTTTCATCCATGGGTGGGTCTGTGAGTATGAACACCATCACACACACTCACACACCATGCATCACTGTCACTCACTTGTAGCAGCCCCCATGACGACATTGAGCGGCCTGTTAAATGACTCCAACACTGTCGTGTCTATCTTCCCCCCCTCCAGCACTTGCCGCGCCGGCGTCACCTGTCCCTCCACTCCCTCCACCAGCTCCCGTGTGCTGCCAAGCAAATCCTGAAAACTGTTCGCGAAGGCGTCGTACATGTCAATCATCCCTGCAGGCATATGGACAAACGCAGAGCGAGAATAGGGGTCATTTGGACGGCATGTCCTGTTGCGTCGATGGCCACTGACCTGGTATGACGGAGTCTTCAGGGTCGTTGATCTGCACGGCGAACAGGTCACCGATTTTCTTCAACGCCTGCCCGATCTCCATCACCTCCCTCCATGCGATGGTCAGCGCCTCGTGCGTCTCACGCATCGTCCCCCGCACCGCCGCAATGTCGCGTTCCCACTCCCTCACCGTCGCCATGCTCGCCGCCACATGGTCCGACAGATTGAACACCGTCTCATTGAACACACGCGCCTCCTCATCCCATTTATCACTGGGGTAGCTGCCCCGCCCCGACACGTCGTAAGCCGGGTGCTGCTGCATCGTCAGCCGAATCGACTGCGACAGGTCGTGAGCGAAGTTATATGTCTGGTGGATATCGTTGACCATCGGGACAAGTCGGTCTTGGATTTCCCGCAGATTGGTGAGGGCTCCGGCGACCAGCTTGACCACAGTCAGCTCCATTTTGTTGCAGTTAACGATGGCCTGCGCCTCCGTCGTGGCCTTCTCGAGCGCCTTTAGATCTTCCGCTACTTTCTCGAGCCTCTCACGGGCTTGCGCGCTCTCCTGCAATGACATCAATCATCACAACGAAACCACGGGAGCACATCGATACTCTCTTTCTCCCCTCCCTGGCTTTCTCTCTCACCCTACCCACCGACCCTGGCCTCCTTGAGGACGTGCTCTATTGCCCCGATAGCCTCCTCGGTCTCCTTGATGGACGCTTCCCTGTCCTGACAGAGCGGGTCGGCCACCTGCTGCAGTGACTGCACGGCGTCATAGATGGTGAACCCCGTCACCACACTCTCCTCCCCCTCCCCTTGGCCCTCATCAGGGGATGGCTGCTGCGTCGTCGCTGTCGAGCTGTCCGGTGGCCCCTGAGGCTCAGCGTCGCCCGGTGTGATGCCCTGCACGACAGAAGTGGAGTGCAAGAGGGAGAGGGAGCGCAGCCGACGATGACAAGGCAGCTGCTGATGCTGCAGATTGGAAAGCAAAGCCGACAATGAGTCAACCAACTGTGCCAACATGGATCTTTGTTTGCCTTTGTACCCTGAATGAGCGAGATCTCGGTGATAGCACTGATAATTGGAAGGCGGCCATCCTCGCTGCCAGCGACCTCCACGGCAGCACACACAGACACGCCATGAGCCATCGGAGGACGTCAAAGCTCCTCAAATCCATCGTCGCTCTCCCTTGGAGAGAGCGGTTTCACAGAAACCTTAAGCTTGCGAGCTGTCTGATCAAAGTACCAAGTGCGGAAAGAGATCTCTGCTCAGGTCAGGTGAGGCTTAGCCACGCATTTATTGCTTTGGTTTCACACACAACCGACGTCCATCTTTCATCTCGTATGTGCATGTCTTTCATCAGTGGCTGACTGTCCCGTGTCGCATGCTCCACCGCTTCCTGCAGCCTTCGAAATTCGCCGTCGTCAGCTGCCATCGCGTCAAGCAAGCTGCTCCAGGATCCTTTCTCGTCATGGCAGGTCGGCCGCATACTATCCCGGCACTCAGACACGTCATGATGTTTGTGTATTCCTATTGACTGACTGCAGGTTTCTTGTTCGGTGGCAGCCGTCAGTCGGGTAGCGCGGCTCGGCGGCGGGCGGTCGATGTGCTGGACTTCCCCACGCGTGCGACCGATACCGACCCCGAGAACAGCCCGCTGCGCAAAGTGAGTCTGTATCAGGGTGACATCACAAGCCTCAAGTGCGATGCCATCGTCAACGCCGCAAACCAGTAGGGGAGGGAGGGAGGGAGAGGGGCACATCACACAACACGAGAAAGCCAGCTGCCCGCGCCCCACTTATGCGATCGTGTCGTGCATGGCAGGAGTCTGCTGGGCGGTGGCGGTGTGGACGGGGCCATCCACGACAAGGCCGGCGATGAGCTCCGTCGCTACTGCAGGACACTGGGCGGCTGCGACACCGGCAGCGCCAAGATCTCACCGGGCTTCAGACTGCCCGCCACGCACATTATCCACGCCGTCGGGCCTATCGGTCAGTGAGAGCATGACGTACGCATCAGGGGAGTCTGAAACTCGTTTGCTGTCATGAATGGCTGCAGGCGAGAAGCCCGCCTTGTTGCGGAGCTGCTACACGACATCCCTCAACATTCTCAAGGTGTCACGCACACACACACGGGACAAAGTGTGGCGGACAGCTTCTTGAATGGCTGTGTGTGTGTGTGTGTGTGTGGATGTATCAGGAGAATGGTCTGCGTAGCATAGTGTTTTGCTGCATCAGCACGGGCATCTTTGGGTATCCGAATGCTCGAGCGGCAAAGGTGGGTCAGCAGTACAGGACATGGCACGGCGTGGCACACAGGTGCATGGAAAAGCGAATTCCTCCGTTGACCCATTGCTCGTTCTCACCCCACACACAGGTGGCACTCGGCGCGGTGCGTGACTGGTTGAGCGATGCCGACAACTATGCGAGTGTCGATCGCGTTGTGTTCTGCACCTTCCTCGCCAAGGACCAGGACATATACGAGAGGGTGGGTGGACACACCCACACACACGCACCCACCGCCCTGCCGTTCTGCCATGGGTGTGTCTGTCAGATCATGGATGGAGTCTTGCGCGGTGAGGATGAGGAGCCCCAGGAAGAGCAGAAGGAGGAGGAGGAAGACGAGGGCGAGGCTGCCGAGGGAGAGGGAGAGGAGGAGAAGGCTGCAGAGGGTCAAGAGAGCGACAAGAAGGAGGGCGACAAACCAGACGAGAACAAGCCTGAGGAGACCACCAACAAGCCAGCCCCTGCAGCAGACACCAAGGCGCAGGGAGAGGAGCAGCAGGCGCCCGAGCAGACAGGGGGAGGCGAGAACCCCGAGCAAGAGCAGCCACCTGCACCCGCACACGACACAATCATGCAAGATGCACCAGCAGCAGCAGCAGTAGCAGGGGCCGGTGATGCCACCGGTGAGGGCACAGCGGCTGGCAGTGGCACTGGGGTGGTGAAACGAAGCGCTGACGGGGAGATCAAGACCCAGAAGAAGGAGTGAACGAACAAGGCGACGGGTGCGACGGGTGTGAGAGATGATGACTAGAAGGGTGGTGGCTGGTGTGTGGTGTGGGTGGCTGAATGGGATGGGGGCTGGTTAACAAGCTGCTTGTGCGTGTCCGCGGGACGAGATGAGGCGTGCTTTGGTCGTTTGTCTTGTCGCGAGCTGACTCTACCTTGCGTATGGTGTGGCCAGCTGTGTGTGGCAGTGTGTGTGTGTGTGTGTCGATCGCGTGCGACGCTGCTGGGCTGTCTGTCTGCGCGGCCGACTTACTGGCTGTCAGCCGGGCACCTTCCTCAGCGGAGTGGCAAGCTAGCGAGAGGCACACACAGCTCGGAACACACAAGGATGGGTATCTGATTCTGATAGACAGACAGTGCAGAGGCTTGGACGATAAGACAGACAGACAAGTTTCCCTTGTTTCTTAATCTCCGCATCCATGAGCGTCAAAGCGAGAAACTCAACGCAACGCAACCTGTGTCCTTTGTTGTGGCAAGAACAACGAGGCCCACCCACCAGACCAGACCAGACCAGGGGAAAAATACCTAACCTATGCCGACCGACGATCGAGGCAAATGTATGTATGCTGCTGTGTATGTGAGCTACCTCTGGCAAAACAACCCAAACCTTCCTGGTGTCTGTCTGTCTGTCTGTCTATGGTACACCACCTCTCTGTCTGTCTGTCTGTCTGTGTTGATAGTGATACGCAACATACATGCCCTCCTGCCTTATTGACGGAATGCCACACACACCAACCACTTGCGCACCCCAGCCCCAAACCCCTGTGTGTGCCCCTCCCCCCCTGCCTGCCTCCCTCCCTCCCTCCCTGTCTGTCTGTCTGTCTGTCCTTTTGTCTACCCCATGTGTTCGAGTCGCATCAAGCACCTTCTGATGATGGGAGGCTCGATCACCCATGCGTCTTCCTCCTCGTTGTAGAAGTTCTTGATCAACAGACGCGGCAATGCCGACGCCCGACGCCGATACACCGACCTGCATCAGACAGCCGCCCATCACAGGATGGGCGGGATGGGCATGGGGGCACTGCGGACTTGACTTACGTGGCAATTCTCTCACAGATGGAGAGGAATGAGCTTTCATTGTCGGGGGTGGCCTCCCCACCCTCCTTATTGTCATTTCCATTGTCCTTGTCATTGTCACCGTCACCAGCAGCAGATGTCTCGTCGTTGTTCGTCGACTCCGCCCCTCCCCCCTCCCCCTTGTCATGTTGCTGTGGCTGTGGTGTCTGGATCTCCATCAGGTGCTCCCGCACAAACGGCGCCAGGGTGCACAGCGGCGGCAGTGGCGGTGCGCCGCCAGCCAAACCCGCCCACCCATGCGGAACCACCGATCGAGGGGCACTGGCACTGGCGGATGATGATGACGACAATGGTTCATCCATCGACGCGCATGCACACGACGGTTGCGGGAAGGCCACTTGTGTGGTGGGGCTGTGCTGCTGGAGGGCGTCGAGCTTGGGCAACACCTCTCTGACAGAGAGAGAAAGAGAAAGAACGAGAGAGAGACATGGACACCGACAACGATCACGCTCACTTGAGGTACTGCAGCGTTCCGGGGTCGTTGGAGGTGGCCACACGCCACCCCCTTGTGCGGCCGCCTGGACCACTCGGCTGCTCATCCAACCCAGCCACTCCTTCTTTCCCACTGCAGCTGGTGGTGGTGGTGGCCACACGAGGCGGCAGGGCGGTTGGCATTGGGGCGTGGATGGGCTGCGGGATGATCCGCAGAGTCGCGTCATTGTACAGGATGCTCAGTAAGGCAATGAACGCATCGGGCACTGAATGAATGACCCGCAGCCCCAGGGGAGGAGGGAGACATGTGCGCATGTTGTACCTGCATTGTCCATTGTCATCTCACCTTGGTCGCATTGGGTGAGGTCCAGGCGTGTGAGCTGAGGGCAGAAGAGGGGCAGGCCAAGGAGGCCGCTGTCGTTGAGGTACTTGAGGCCCGTCAGGGTGACCGTCTGCAGCTTCGGGTTCGCCTGTGCGATGTTGAACACATCTTCATTCGACAAATGCCAGCACCACGACAGATCCAACACAACCAGACCTGCAAGTCAGTCACATCACATCAACCACACGCACCGTCAGACACATGTCTCCCCTCCCTCCCTGCCTCCTTGCCGACCTCTGCACGAGAGAGCGATCGGGCTGCCGTCATACAGCTGGTGACACTCAGCCAGCACAAGCTCATGCAGACTGGGCCGCGGAACACCAAAGATCCTTCTGACGTCATCGTCGCTCAGGTTTGACCCCTTCCTGACCCGCAGACACGTGAGGTCCTTCATCCTGGCCAGTTCGCCGGCGGCGTCGCTGCCCCTGTTCTTGACGGCCTCCGATGGCCGCACAAACGGGGGAAAGAGCTCTTGTGCAAACGAGACGGAGAAGGTGTGGAGGTCGAGACACGACAGCAGCACGGTCCCCGTGGGGCCGTTGATGCCCTCCCCGTCTATCTGCAGAGACTTGAGTCCATGGCCGCGGTTGAGAGCGATCTGATGACCACCAGAGAGAGAGAAAGAGAGAGAGGGAGGTCTCCACGCGTCTGAGAGTATGGTCTCGCCCACCTCTACAATCTGGTGTGGCGGCAGGTGGAAGCAGCCATCGACGTTCAGCTCTTCCAAGTGCTCAAACCGATGCAGACACGACCCCAGCACCATCTCGGCATGCGCGAGATTCAGCCGCTTAAGCGGCAGATCCACCAGCTCCTTGATGCCCCTGTCGGTTATCCTCTCACACCCCTCCAGGCACTGAACACACACACAAACACACACACACATGGCCGTGAGCGGCACACGTAATGAATGCACTCCCTGTCTCTCTCTCCCCCCGCCCCAGCGCACCAGATCCTCTAGGTTCTTGAGGTGCCGCCCAATGGACTGGAGGCTCGCGTCGTTGAGGCACGACAGAAACGACAGGTCAAGCCGCGTCAGCTGCGGCGCTGCCTTCCACAGCATCTTCATCGGGCCACACTGCTCCCCGTTGAATGGCGCAACCAGCTCCTTCACCAGGGGGTGGGTCTTCATGAAGCGGATCAGGCACCTGGGGCAGGTGTTGATGCTCGTCAGGTCCAGCAATCGCCAGAGACACGGCGACTGCCCGAGGTGGTAGAACCTTCGTGACACGGCGACTGCCCGGAGGAAGTCGAGCAAGGGGAGGAACCGGCAGAGGGCCACAATAACATCATCGGAGATGCTTGGGGGTTCCCCTCCGCCAGCTGGACGAATCGGGATGTGGGTAGTGGAGGTCTCGGCCCCAGGCTCCTCACTCTCGGACTCCTCGAATTCCTGTGAGGGCGAGAAGGCCTCGAGGAGGTCTGTCAGCTGCTCGCTCAGCTTCTCTACGACCGACATCCGGTCGGCAGGTGGTTTTTGTTTTGGATCTGGTGGCAGCTCTGGATTCTCCTGCCTTTCGGGGAACTTAAAGAGTTGGTGGGGGCTGTGGGGGGTGGGAGACTTCGAGCTTGCAGTTCACAGCGGATCGCGCCTGACGCAGTAGAGACGCATGAGTACAGATCCACATGAGTCTGATGCATCCCAACTCATAGGCGAGCTCCTTCTCATGCGTCCGACGCTGGAGTATCAAAGACGCATTATGGTATATGGCACCTCCATGCGTCTTCTGAAGACCCAGGACACGACGCATGAGAAGATCCCCACCTCAACCCACCCATCAGGGAAGATGACCAACACGTGCGCACATGCACGCACCCACCCTGCTCTACGTCCCCTTTTGTCACATCACACATGGGGCTGGCAAATCAGACCGAAAAACCAGCTTCTCGCGTCTGCTCTCAGAATGGCAGCATCGCAGCAGCAGCAGCAGCAGCAGCAGCAGCAGAAGCACGGCAGCACAACACCGAACGCCCTCTTACAATCGATTCCAGGGGCTGCTGCTCATCGATTGGATCGTGTCGTCACTTACTGCGGCTCTCCGTATCTCCACTTGAGGTGCTTGGTCCGATGCTCGTCGCCCGGCTTCAGATAATTCCACACGTGGGGACGGACAAAGTGAAGCCTGATACAACCAACCACACACACCCACACACGCAGCAAGGCAAACACCGATCAACAGATGACACGACACCAAATGCTGTCCCTCCCTGCCCGTCTCTCCGCCTGTTCTTCCTTTGTTTCTTTAATTACCCTACCTACCTGTGTTGTCCTGGTTTCCTCTTCTTGAGGACATACATGTGCCTCTTGACCCCGCCCCTGTAGTGCGCCAGCGCATGGCCAGCCTTCAGCAGATGCACCATACGCGACATGCCGATGATGGCGGGCGTCATGTGGCTCAGCGTCCGCGCCACCGTCTTGGCATCCCACCTCGCCGACGCAATGGGGTTGTGCTTGTCAGGTTGGTTGGCGAACGACTGCGTGTTGAGGGGGTACAGCAGGGGCAGCGCCAGCCGAGACCGCAGCAGGTGGGCCACCACGGAGGCTCGTGCGAAGAAGGTGCGCAGGCGCTCGGGGTCGATGGGAGGCGGGTGGTCCTGGGGGGGAGGTCTGCTCATGAGGAGTGAGGCTTACTGTGAGGAAGCGGTCAGCTGGGAGCCTCTTGCGCCAGATGAAGGCATTCGCTTGCAAGATGCATCAATCGTCGATAGGCAGATCTGTGGGCCGAATCGTCTGAGCCCTTCCCTCTTCCTCTCTCCCTTCCCTGACGTACTCCTTCCCTCGGCTCGCACTTTTAGGACGTTTCGTGAAACTGCTCTCTCTTTGAGGGGACACAGGAAGCGAAGACCCGTGAGCATCATGGCGTTTTCGAATGCTGTGCGGCTTGCCGACCTGGATGATTTCCTCACTCCCGCACAGGTACATCAAGACACACACGCCACATCAGATGCCTCGAGGACACGTCACACCCACAGCTTGTGCTGTCTTGTCCCTTTCTGTGCTCCTGACTGTATTCAGGAGTGCGTCAAGCCCATCCTGGATGCGGCCAAGGACCAGCAGCAGCAGAAGAGCGGCAAGCTGCAGCTCGATGCGTCTGAAGGCAAGGAGGCGGCCATGGAGGTGAAGCTGCAGCGCCCCAACCTGATCAAGAAGACGGCCGAGAAGAAGGCCGAGGTCTCTCTCAACGACTGCCTCGCGTGCAGCGGCTGCGTCACGTCGGCAGAGGCGGTGCTCATCCAGCAGCAGGGCATCGAGGAGGTCAGGCGGAAGGCCGCCACGGCCGGCATGATGGTGGTCTCCATCTCGCCTCAGTCGAGGACCTCACTTGCCGCCTACTTCCACATGTCGCCGTGGGACGTCATGGGCAGACTTGCCACGCTCTTCCGGCTCGCTCGGCTGCCGACAGCCAAGGCCAGTCAAGAAGACGAGCCATTATCGGCATCGCCATCGCCCCCCTGCCCCGTGTATGTGGTGGACATGGCCGTGAGTGAGGCCATCACCCTCATCGAGGCGCAGCAGGAGTTTGTCGACCGCTACCAAGCTGAGGGGCATCCCGCGCTGCCCGTGTTGGCGTCACACTGCCCCGGGTGGATCTGTTACGCCGAGAAGGTGCTGGACAAGGAGGTGCTGCCGCACATCAGCACAGTGCGGTCCAGCCAGCAGATCCAGGGCGAGCTCGTCAAGACCTTCATACCCCTCCACCACAGCAGGCAGGAGTTCCTCCGCCAGTGGCGGTCATCCACCCCTCTCCCCTTCCCCCGACCCCCAACGAGGCTCACACAGCAGCAGCAGCAGCAGCAACAGCAGCAACAGCAACAGCAACAGGGCCAGCCGGCCTCTCGAGGTGATGTGTATCACGTGAGTGTGATGCCGTGTTTCGACAAGAAGCTGGAGGCGTCCCGGCCGGAGTTCAAGTACGACCACACCAGCAGCGGCAACCCCCTTGTCGATGCCACACAAGCAGACGCCCCACCCCTCCCGCCCACCGGCAGCAGCACCAGCACCAGCCAGACAGGTGAGTCGCCTGGCTCGGTGGACACGGTGCTGGCCACGACGGAGATACTCGACCTGGTCAACGAGCTGGGTGTCGACTTCCCCTCCCTCCCCCCGTCGCCCGTCGACTCCCTGACGTCCATCATCACGTCCATCTGCCCGACACCGCCCAGTGAGGACAGAGCGTGCTCCGAGGAGGACGCGCAGACGTCGCCGACGGCCTCGTCGGCTGGCTCGGGACAGCAGCAGCAGCAGCAGCATCAAGAGCACCATCTGTCTGTGCCTGTGGGCAGCAATGGGGGGTCGGGGGGCTATGTTGAGACCGTGTTTCGGCATGCGGCGCGGGAGCTGTTCGGGGTGACGGTGGAGGGACCGCTGCAGCTCAAGCCGGGGAGGAATAAAGACATCAAGGTGAGCACAAACATGAGTGACAGACAGACAGTGAAGGACACACCACACGCGAATGCAGGGACTGGACGAGTGGGTTGGGCTGTCTGATGGCATGGCAGGAGGTGACGCTGGAAGTCGACGGTGCCGTCAAGCTTCGTTTCGCGATGGCCTACGGCTTCCGCAACATCCAGAACGTCATCCGCCGCGTCAGACAGCAGGCAGAAGCCGCCAACAACACCACCACCACCGCCACAAGCAGCAGCAGTGAGCTGCATTTTGTGGAGATCATGGCGTGCCCGGGCGGCTGCCTCAACGGCGGCGGCCAGATCACCTCCACCCTCGCAGACCACCCCGTCCCCTCATCGTCAGCCGATGCACATGCAGACGCAGAGTCGGCAGCCAAGAAGCCCCCGGCCGTGAGCGACATGAAACACCGGCTGGAGGAGTTGGAGGCCCTGCTGCACCAGAGTGACGACACGGCATGTGTGCCGCCCAGGCGGAATGTGGGAGCGTGGCGGGTGTATGCGCTGTTGAGGGAGAAGGCGGCCGTGGAGAGGCGGGGTGGGGATTTTGTGGCCGAGGCGCAGGAGAGGCTGTTCCACACCTTTTATCGGAGCCTCAAGGACGAGGCCGAGTCGCTGGGCCTCGTCACACAGTCGGCACTCAAGTGGTAGACGGCTGTCCGTCTGTCTGTCTGTCTGTCTGTCTGGCTGGGTGGCTGGCTGGCTGGCTGGCTGTGGATGGACTAGACGAGTGCAGGTGTAAAGATCGGTTCAAGGGGTCAGCACTTCCGTCCTGTTGCACTGGTGCTGTGTGCTCTGTGTGTGTGAGGGGAGGGGGCGGGGAGTTTTTGACTTGGGCACTAGCGGGCAGGCGGGCGACGCCCTACTATGCGTCATGCCATGCGTGTTGGGGGCGGGGCATTCAGTGGATGGGATGGATGCGACCTTCTCTCTGTCGGCATGGCATGTACCTGTAGGTAGATACGTTGATGAGTTTCTTGACTTACTGAGATGATCCGTCGTGTGGAGCGCTTGACTAAGAAGGTGAGGTCAGGTGAGTGGGAAAGAAATGTATCGTCAACCCAATACACACACACGGTGTCCATTAAAGTAATCCAGCCATGCCATGCCATGCAATCGCACCCAACCAGACAGAAAGACAGACAGACAGACAGACAGACAGCCACACAGCCAGCCAGCCAGCCTGCATGCACTATCATGGCGCGCGTGTGTGCCTGTATGTGTTGTGTGCGTGTATCGGCAACAGCGCGTCTACTTGTGCACCTGTGCCATCCATCCCATACCCCTTGTCACCCCGTGCACATGCCCATGTAGCAGAAGCACCGTCCGGACTCGCTTCTCCCACACGTCTTGCCCACATTGGAAGAAATCTTGCACATGGAGGCATTCGGGCTGTCACTGCAGTAATAATACCCTGCACGACGGATTCATGAGGTGAGTACTGGATGCGCGCGAAGGCAGCCAGGCGTACCTACCGGTGTTTTGGTCGTCGACCATCGTCATGGTGGTGCGCTCGGCGTTGATGGCCACGACGGACAGCTCGTTGGCCATCGTTCTGAGGCTATCGGCTATCAGCTCATGGGCCGCAGCGGTGAGTTTGTGGGCCTGGGCGTTGAGGCTCATGGCGGACTGGTGGAGGGCCCTACCATTCTGGATCTGCTGCTGCAGCATCGACAGCTCACCAGCACCCAACACAGCACCTGCACACACAGAGAGAGGGTGCCATGTGTACAGATAGGTGCAGGTGGACGCACCGTGTTTGTTGGCGGCCATGGCGGTGTCCGTAGCGGCGTGGATCTCCTCACCACGGCCCACAAACGACGCACCTGCACACAGCAGACGGACAAGTCGAACGAACGACCACACACGTCCATAGATCTCACAGATAGAGAGGTCCGCCCACCGTATGTGTCGGCATTGCAGTCCTTCCCCTCGCAGTCGGAACCATAGCTTCCCTCGCCCACCCACACCCCTGCAGCCACAGATCAGCCATCCAGCCATCCATATGGACAAAAGAGCACCGAAAACACAAAGAATGGACAGATCTGCCATGGTGCATGGTCGGTTCGGTGCGTGTGTGTCCCCCCTCTGCTTACGTCGGCCATCCTTGGCTGGGCTGCCACCATCGGCTCCACAGTGGCGGCCAGGCCGACCACCAAGATGATTCCGAGGCCGAAACGACGCATCACCATCATCGCCAGCGGCTCTGCAAACGTCGCAGACGAGGGGTATCGGCTCCGCAATTTACATTCGATCGGTCGAGATCGCGAATAAGCTCGCAATTGCAGAGAAAAGTGCCTCCCAGACGAAGCGACGGGAGGCTTCCGCATTCACAAGCAAAGCATCGTTTGACTGTTTGAAAGACACAGAAGTGCAGACCAGCATGGCCAATAATGACTACGACAGAGAGAGGGACGGGCGGTATGACGACAGACGTCGTGATGACCGAGACCGACGTGACCGCGATGGCTACCGTGACTCACGCGACCGCGACAGATACGATGACAGGTACGCTCACCACAACACACGGACAGTCAGATCCCCAGACACTGACGAGCAAACGAGTGATCTGCCTGTCCGTTCTGCCTGCAGACGCGGCAGACGTGACGACGACCGCGATGGCCGGGACAGACGCAGGCAAGCACTCAGCAACACTCCCTCTCTGCGTTGATCACCATGATCTTTCTCTGCCTCTGTCGCTGTGTGTCCGTGTGTGTTGTTCTGCCCCGATGTTGTCACGTACGTTGATCAGAGATGACGACCGTCGTGACTTCGACCGCGACCGCGACCGTGAGGACAAGGCCGCCGAGATGCGGTCCCAGAAGCTGGCCGACGACACCGTCATCGAGAGCAACTACGACGAGGTCATCGAGAACTTCGACGGCCTCGGGCTGCACGAGGACCTGCTGCGAGGCATCTACTCGTACGGATTTGAGAAGCCCAGCGCCATCCAGCAGCGGGGCATCAAGCCCATCCTCGAGGGACACGACACCATCGGACAGGCGCAGTCTGGTACCGGCAAGACGGCCACATTCGCCATCGCCATCCTGCAGAAGATCGACTACGAGATACGCGAGTGCCAGGCACTCGTGCTCGCACCCACTCGAGAACTCGCCCAGCAGATTCAAAAGGTCAGTCAGTGCAGTGGGCGGAGGAACGGTGGAATCGAGGCACAACACTGAGGTGTGGTGGGGTGTGTAGGTGGTGTTGGCTCTGGGTGACTACCTGAAGGTCAAGTGTCACGCGTGTGTGGGCGGGACGGCGGTGCGTGACGACATCCAGAAGCTGTCGCAGGGCGTGCACATGGTGGTTGGCACCCCCGGGCGCGTCTACGACATGATCGACAAGAAGTACCTCCGGCTGGACAGCATGAACCTGTTCGTGCTGGACGAGGCCGACGAGATGCTGAGCCGCGGCTTCAAGGACCAGATTTACGACGTGTTCCGCAAGCTGCCGTCGTCCATCCAGGTGGCCTTGTTCTCGGCCACCATGCCCCCCGACATCCTCGACTTGACGAGCAAGTTCATGCGCAACCCGATCCGCATTTTGGTCAAGAAGGAGGAGCTGACCCTCGAGGGTATCCGGCAGTTCTACGTGGCCGTCGAGAAGGAGGAGTGGAAGCTCGAGACCCTCACGGACCTCTACGAGACGCTCACCATCACACAGGCCATCATCTACTGCAACACGCGCAGGAAGGTCGACTACCTCACCGACAACATGAACAAACGAGACTTCACCGTCTCGTCGATGGTCAGTCAGTGCAATCACACACACACTAACAAACACACGTATACATATGTGGGGAGAGGGAGGGAGGGGAAGACGCTCACACCGACACACCCGACACACATGTCTCGATGGGATGCTCATTACCGACCGGGTGTGGTGTGCTGGTTGTGTGCTATCAGCATGGTGATTTGGATCAGAAGGAGCGCGAGTTGATTATGCGCGAGTTCCGCAGCGGCAGCAGCCGTGTGCTCATCACCACCGACCTGCTGGCGCGCGGCATCGACGTCCAGCAGGTCTCGCTCGTCATCAACTACGACCTCCCAAACAACATGGAAAACTACCTGCACAGGTGGGTACCCACGCGCCACGTGTGTCTTGTGCTGTAGTGCAGTGCATCCACGCAAACATGGTTGGCATGGATATATGTGTGTGGTTGTGTTGTGCAGGATTGGTCGTTCGGGTCGGTTTGGCCGCAAGGGTGTGGCCATCAACTTCATCACGTCCAACGACATGAAGGCCCTCAAGGACATCGAAAGATACTACCACACGCAGATCGAGGAAATGCCTTCGAACGTACGCCCGCAAGCCTTAACGAACAAAGCGACGCTTGGGTGACCTGGCTCTGTCCGTGTGTCTGTCTGTGTCTGTGCAGGTGGCGGACCTTTTGTAAGTCCTGCCCGACCGATCGATACACGGCATGCGTGGCATCCATTCATTCATTCATCCGTGTATCCCGCCTACGTTGGTCGTGCGTGTTTGGTCCATGCCCTGCCCCACCTGTCTGTCTGTCGTGTCCCACTCTCTCTGTCCATGCCTGACTGCCTGTCTGCCTGCCTGCCTGCCTGTGTTTCTGCATCGATGTCCCTCTCTCTGTGTGTCTGTGTGTGAGTGTGGTGTCGGTCGTGTTGACGGCTCGATCATCCGTTTTCGCCGCTCTCGCAGCGAGGGAGAGCACTCACTGTCTAGGTGGCGGGGAAGGGGAAATCCAGGGAGGCGGGCGGGAGGAGGGAGGGTGACGTCATTGCCTGTCCGTCCGTCAGTCAGTCTCTGGGAGGGAGAGAGAGGGCCGCTCACCTTTGGTCTGTCCGTCGGTCTGTGGTCATATCGGGGTGGTGTTTTCGGTGTAGAGAGGCACTTCCATCGCTCGTAGCGCTGCGTCCGTCCGTCGGTCGGTGTGGTCGGTCGTCAGTAGCGTATGTAGCGCCTAAGTCGTCTCTATTCACCACCCTCTCACTCGCCGTAGATGAGATGGACAAGCCGTGTGTCACCTCGCACACACACACACACACACACGATTGATTCGTCGATTGATGTATGTGTATTGGTTTTTAAAGCCCGCGTAGCCAAACAAACAGGGGGGGTTCCTTTGGTATTAACACGTACGTCTCCGCTCTCTCTGGCTCGCCCGTGTGTGTGTTCTGGACCCACACGCGTCCGTCCCCTCATTCATTGATGTGTTGGGTGGGTGTGTGTCGGATTTTTACTCTTCTCTGTTTGTGTGTGTGTGTCGTCCCTTCATGTATAGCTCATCGACCGGGTGCGTGGGTGGGTCGGAGGGAGGGATCTCGAATGTCATTCAATGCATTCACTACTGTCTGTGTGTGTCAGCCAGCCGTCAGGAGGCAGGGCAGGGCAAGGCAAGGCAAAGGCAGCATGTGAGGCTCTGTCTGTCAGAGGTTGATTTTGATGCGTGCTGCACGCTTGCATGCAGCCTCTCGGGGGCCCTCAAGCTCTCTCTCGCCATGCCATGCACACCTGCCCTGCCAGCGAGGCAAGCTGATCCATGGAGGTGGGGTGGGGGTGGGGTATATACCGTATGTGTGTGTGTGATGATCACTGGCCGGTCTTGCCGGCCGGCCGGCCGGCCGTCCTCTGTGCATCCCAATGGACGCGAGCGAGAGGCCGGCCGGCTGCCAGGCTGTCGTGTGGGTGGGGATAGGGGCGGGGCATTGCGGGGGGATGGGATGGCGCACTCACTTATGTGGGTGTATCTTTTAATCTGCCTTGTCTGTCTGTCTCCCTGGTGCCCGCCCGGCTGCTGGTTCGCTCCACTGGCTGGCTGAAGGATATTTGTGGGCGGGCGGGCGGGCGGACGGGCGGGATCACACTCACCCACTGACTGTCTCGTCTCGGTGTGCACGTCTGTATCCGTGGTCTCTGCCTCTGTGTGTGTGTCCGTGTGTGTGTGTGTGCGTGTGTGTGCATGTCACCACCTGAGCGTTTCCAGCTGTGCCGCTTGGCCGTGCGTGTGTTGTGACGAAAGTGTTGTGTGAGAGGTGATTGCATGTCGTGAGCGAGTGAGTGCATTGGATTGGTTGCGGCCATTGGACACACTTATGAATGTGTGTGTGTGTGTGTTTGTGTGTGTGTGTGTTTGTGCTGTGTGGGTGCCCCATGTGTGTGATCATGACCATGATGGCTTCTTCTGCCTGTCTCTGCCGGACACCGTTTTAATTAACCCCCAAGCTACACACGGCATGGAGGCAGGCCAGGGCGCTCGACTTGTGCCTTCACTTTGCATGAGCGTGTATGCCGTTCATCGATCATGGATGCCCCCCGTCCACACACACGAACGAGGATAGCTGTCCTTCGACCACACACCAACCAACACCAAGCTATCTATGAGCCCTGCTGCTGCTGCTGCTGCTGCTGCAGGATGCTGAAGAAAAACTCGACCTGTCGTCAACCCACGACACACAGCCAGCCCCATGAGCCCAAACGGTTTTGGTCGACACACCTCACTGGCCCGCCCACCTCCAGCGCGCCGTCCTCCGGCAGGTCTGTGCAGTGCACGGCGTTCTTGACGCGATCGATGCCGTACCTGAGCAACAGGCAGGCGGGCAGCCAGCGAACCTCAATCACCTCATCACCTGTCTGTGCAGCAAGAATGTCTGTCTCACTTTGCTCGTAGTGTGTTGGGCCGCAAAGCTCTTGCGATGTCCGGGTCGTGGGGCCCCACCTACACCACATGTCCTTTCCCTGTCCTGCGTGTCTCGTTTGGTTCGGTGGTGCCTTGTGTGTGCTGTGTTTACGAGGTCCCTGAAGGTCTGAACGGCATTCTCCTGCCTAATCTCCATGGCCAGGCAGGGGCCCGAACACATCTGCTCCACCAAACTGCTGTACTCAGGCAACGCCGTCTGACAATACGCAATCAATGGAATCACACGCACGGGAGCGTTCGTTCGTTCTGTGTGTCTCAGTTGTTTCCCTCCTGGTTAATGAATACCTTGTAGACTTCCAGGAACTCCTGAGCCATCTGTTTGTTGAGCTGAAAGAGCTCCATCGCAGAGACCTCAAACCCCGCCTTCAGAATGTCATCTACCTCCACATGACAGACACCCAGCGGTCAACGGTTGGTGTCAGAATCTCTTTCTCTCTCTCTCTCTCTCTCTCTCTCTCCCAAGCCGTGTGGCGTGGTGAACCTACCTATGATGTGCCCCGCCTGTCTCATGGCGTGCGGACGAATGACTGCACACGAACAGTGGTTAACCAAAGCCGTCGGCTGCAGTGCACCCCACCCCACGACACGGACACACATGAGGTGACGTGACAGCTACAGACGTGTGTAGTGTGTTGTGTGTACCCACCTGCCACTTCCTGTCGAAGAAGAACTCCAGCTCCAGGCGGGCCATTTCGTTGGAGTCGCTGCCGTGGACGGCATTCTGCACAACGTCCTCACCGCCACACGACGCGTGCAGACTCTGAGGAGACTGCGCCTTGGCTTGCTGCACGTACAGTACACACAAAGGGCTCCCTGGTTTCGCTCTCTTTGTCTGCTTGGTCTCTCTCTCTCTCTCTCTCTCTGTGTGTGTCTCTCTCCCTCCCTCCCTCCCTCCCTCCCTCTGGATCTGTCCGTCTATCCGTCTGTCCGTCTGTCCGTCTGTCCATGTGCTCACTGCGGGGTCGTCGGGGCCGATGATGCGTTTCCATGTGGCCACTGCATCCTGCCCCACCAGCTCAATGGCCACCACCACGTCGCTAGACATGAACTGCACCGCACGGTCAAAGACACCGCTATCCTGGCAGACAGACAGACAGACACGCAGACGTGGAGAGACACATCAAAACACGGGATGGCTGTGTGTACTGTACCTGTGCGTATGTGGGTATGGCCCCGCAGAAGTCGGCCGTGTCTTGCGGCGCGAGCCGCACCATCTTGACGCGGCTGACAATCAGCCCCGCGTCGATGGCCGCCTGCAGAATCCGCCCCATCTTCTGATACCCATCCGGCTTCACCAACGCGAGAGTCCTGATAAACCATTGCAATCAATGACACAATTCCACACACAATTCTCTCGATCCTGTCCCCCATCCACTCCACCTGGATCTCCTTGTCTCGAGGCATTTGCGTGTGAAGACGTCGCCGTACTGGACGAGCTTCAGCTGCCTCGAAAAGATGGTGACTCTGGCCCCGATGAACAGGTCCGACAGCTCCACGGAGGGGTAGCACGTGCGCTTCAGAAACATCCTGTGGTTCTTGACGTCATACTGCGCACATACACAGCAACACACGCAATCAACATACAACATCACGATGTCCATCTGCAATGGGGGAAGAGCTGTTAGTGCACTGCACTGTAAAGCGCCGTGCGTGTGACCATCCGTACCATTTCGATGGTGTTGTCTTTGAGGTAGAAGGTGAGTAGGTATTTCCTCTGCAGCTCCGCCTGGGGGTCGTACCACTCCGTCTCAAACACATACCGGTCCTCTGCCATGCCTGCCTCGTTTCAGTCAGCACAGCTCCAAAACAGTGAGCACACGATGAAAACAAAGCCGATTGGCCCTGCTGGTCCTTCTGCGCTCTCCTATTCCCCCTAATTGTTAGCCCTTTCCTCCCCCTTTGCGAGCTTTGCGATCCTGAGGAAAAAGGCCAGGGAAAAAGGCCTGAGGAACGACGTCGTGACCTCTGAATGTCATCCCGTCTCTGAAATCTGCCGCGCCGGAGGATGGAGATGAGTCAGCGTCTTCTGTCGGCCCGTTCGTACGCTGCGCAGCTCCGCCACCAGATCTGCTGCTCACGCCTGAGGCCGCAGCCAATGCCCCTCGACGCACATCTGCCGCAGCCAGCAAAACCTCTGGCACTCCCGTTCCCTCGCTGGCCGAGCAGCCGCAGTCCGAGTCGGTGCATGTCGACGACTGCGTCCTTCACGCTTACCCGCAACCCCATGTGGGATGCCGAGATCCTGCAGCTCGGTGGCCCCTCGTCTGTCCGCATCAAGCAGGAGACCAACTGGGAGAAGGCATGCACTGTCGGCCTGGGTGCGGTGGTGTGGGAGGCGGGCATTAGCCTCGCCACCATGATGCTCGACAGGCTGCCGGATGGCTTCTTCGACAATGGTGTGGGTGTGGTAGAGATTGGGGCGGGGACGGGTGTGTGTGGGCTGGTGTGTGCTGACAAGGGCGCTCGACGAGTGCGGATGACTGACCGGCCGGAGGTGCTGCCGCTCATCGCAGAGAGCGTGGCCCTCAACTCGCATCTGAAAGGTTGGTCGGTGAGAGAGGGAGGGAGGGAGGGTCAACACGATAGGCAGGCGGACACACTCGTATATGCAGGACTGTGTGCGTGTGCGTGTGGTCAGACAGCGGCCGCATTGAGGTGGCCCCCTTGCTGTGGCACGAGGCCTCACCGGCTGACTTTCGCATCAACACTGATGATGAATCGTCCGGCTCTCGCAGAAGCCGCCCATACGACCTGCTGATCGCATCAGGTAGTTGCCGCACAAAGGGGACGCACCTTGTAAATCTCCACGTCGGCTGGCACAGATTGTGTGTATGTGGACCCTGACCGGCAAGGCAGCGACATCTTCGATGACCTCCGCCACGCACTGCAGTGAGTGAGTGAGTGAGACAGACAGACAGACAGACGCACCAGCCGCTCCCCCTGTCTGCATTCATGTGTGAGTGTTATCATCCGCCAGGGTGTATCTGTTCACTTCTTGTGTTGAGAGTGCTCCTGGCTCATCGGGCCCCGCACTGCTCTCATTCGAAGAACGGGTGCGTGGGAGGCTGGGTGGGGTGTATTGGCGTATTGCACGTCACGTGCAGTGTACCTCTCTCTCTCTCTCTCTCTCTCTCTCTCTACCATCCCTTCTCTGTCTGTGACCCGACCCAGGCTGACATATCCCTCCACGAGTGCGCATCGCTGTTCCTCCCCCTCATGAGGCCCTTCCACGTCGACACCGACGGGCGTGTCCGCCACACACCACCTGCATCCCAGACCGCGCCTACCGATGTCCCCCAGCCACAAGATGACCACCACAGTGTGCGGTTCTCGGTCGCCAAGAGCTTCGCGGCTCCATCGATGCGTGGAGCGACGAGTGACACCCCCAGCGCCCCGGACCCCTCCTCCCTCACATTGGTGCGCGCGCGGGTTTTTGAGGTCAATGTGGCCCCCTACTTCACCCAAACCGACTGTGAGCAAGCGAAATCAAGGCAGCAAGACAGCTCATGAATCATGTACCTGACACGCGTGTGCGCGTGTGTGTTGGTGACATATATGTAGGCAAGCTTGTGGCTGCGTACGGAGAGAGGGTGTGTGATTGGGGCGGTGGGGGTGATCGAGTAGAGGCAGGGGCAGCGGCTGGACAGGGGTGTGGGCTTGGTGGTTCGCAGGTCTTTGAATGCTTGAGGCAGGCGCTAGGGCAAGAGCACTTCAGAGAACTGACTGACGCTGACTTCCCGTCGTAGCCACACAACGCTCACCCACAAATGAATGAGTCAATCCTTCCTTCGTCAGCCAGCACGTCAGGTGCCGTGCAGCCATCCCATACAAACACATAGATACATCCATCCATCCACAGGACCACAAACAGCGTCCAATCCATCGAGAGCGCACTCACTCACTCACGCGTCCTCTTCTGCATCTGCATGCATTTCTTCCGCTGCTTCCTCAGCCCTTTCAACCTCCCCCTCCCCCTCCCCCTCTCCCTCTCCTTCCCACTCTCCCCCTCCCTCATCGTGTTCACGCTCGGGGTGCTCCTGATGCCCCATCATCGAGTCTTCGAAGTCAACAGCCCTGCACCAACCAACCAACCGACAAGCCACGCACAGACAGATGCCCACCACCCATCGTCCGTCCAGCCAGGTGTGTACGGCACGGTAGGCAGGGACCTACCTGTCTCTGAAGACGAGAATGTCGTTGAGGGGTTTGCCTCCGTCCCAGCCGCCCACAATCACGAGGTGCGGACCGATGACGGTGCACGAGTGGCCGTATCGAATGGCCGGCAGGCTTCCCACGAACGGGGGACGGCACCAACGCATATCACCTGCACAAACAACACACCAAAAGGCCCGGAGAGCAGACGGATGCGGTGCGGTCACTGCGGTGTCCCATCCAAGCCTCCCTCCCAGCCAGCGCACTGCAGCGCACCACGCACCGAGTCTGAGGAGTGAGATGTCATCGGCTGTCTTTTCCTCGGTTGGCGGTGTCCTCCGGTGGGTCGACTGCTGCGGCGAGTGCTGCTGTGATGCGGGGCGGGAGGTGCTGCCGCCTGTTATCGACTTGCCCCCGCCACCGAACCTGCGCTTGACGCCGCCGCCCCACCCGCCATATATGAGTATGTCCTCATCAGAGAGCATCATCGTGTGACCTGCAGACACAGACACACAGACACACACACACACACAGACAGACAGAGAGACAGAGAGACAGGGAGGGAGGGAGGGAGGGAGGGAAAGGCATGCGTGTTGTCGCTTGTAGTGTAGTATGGTGTCGTGTCTCGAGTGTCTCTCTCAGCGGCGGATCGATCGATCGATCGACCGACCGTATCTGGCGGCTGGCGGCGTGCCGGTGGTGCGTATGCGTGACCACACGAGGTTGGGGATGTCGAGCACACGCATGTCGTTCAGGTAACAGTCACACAGCAACGTGCCGCTCGTGTCAGAGGACCTGCATTGCACATGATAGATACACACAACACAGCAAGACCAGACCAGCACCCATTCATGTCTGTCTGTCAATGTATGTGCGCCGCGCTGCGCGTGTGAGTTGTGTTGTGTTGTGTGTGTCTCACTCACGCGATTCGTTTGATGGATGTGAGCGGCGATCCCGCACACAGCCCGCCGTGGATGACGAGCTTCTCACCCACCATGAGTGCGGCGTGACCTGTACGCGGCGACGGGCGGGGCCCGATTGTCTCGGGGATGCTCCAAGCTGCACCAGCCCCCCGACAACTACATATATGTCTCTTCCTCCCTCTCCCCATTTGGACCACGCCATGCGGGCGTGTCTAGCTAGCTACCTACCCATCGAAGCGAGGTCGAGGCAGTGCAGATCGCCGAAGAAGGTGGTGCCGCAGACACCGCCGAAAATGAACAGGCGAGACCCAAACTGACGACGACAAGAAGGGCAACCAAACATGTGGTGAGGCTGTCTGTCTGTCTCTTCTCCCATCCATCCCAATGATTGGCCTCTGTGGCGTGTGGCGTCTGGTGTGCCGTGCCGACAGACCAGAGAGCAAGAGTGTCCCATTCTCGCGAGCGGCGTCCCGCCCGAGCATGGGCCCTGATACCACGTATATGTGATGGTGATGGGCAGGGGCAGACCCGTGTTGGGGTCGAGGGAGGGCGACTGCGCCTCCTTGCCGCTCCCCACAGTCTCCAGGGCGTGCAAATCTACATGCACCGAGCACGGTGGGTGGCTGGGTGGCTGGGTGGATTAATTGTGTACCCTTCCACTCACTCACTCTCTCACCCCTGAAGTGGGTGTCGTCGATCCCCCTGCCGCCGAAAATGACGATGCGGCTGCCGACAAGAGTCGCGGAGTGGCCATACCTGAATGGCCACACACAAAGGGTACGTTCGTTGTCCGGTGTCCTTCCTTCCTTCTCTCTGTCTGTCTGTCTGTCTCACCTACCTTGACTGTGGCGGCGTGCCTCTGCATCTGGGGACTATCCACTGGTTGGCGTCGACGTCCAGCACGTGCACGTCGTTGAAGTACTCGAACCCCTTGCTCTTGGCCACACTCGCAGACTCCACAGGGGGCGCCTTGAGCTTCTTCTTGGCCACATCGGCACCCTGACCCGCGTAACAGTGGCCGCCAAACACCACGACACGCCCGCCCACAAGCGTGGCCGTGTGCCCGCCACGGGCAGAGGGGCCCAGGCCCTCAACCTGCAATTAACGCAACGGAGGGAGTCAGCTGCATGTCATGTGTCACTGCAAAGGGGTGTCATGTCATGTGTGTCAGGCTGCGCACCTGTGGTCGTGCCCACTGCCAGTGTCTGTGCCGCAGCCTTCGTTCCCCTCTGGCAGCCTCCTTTCCGTCTGCTGCCTCCGTCTCGGCTGCGGCCGGCGGGGGCAAGAGTTCGCTCAACATCCCAAAGAATCTTTATCAATTTGTGTTTGCCTGCGAGCAGAGAAAAGGAGATCGCACCGCGGGGTAAAGCTCGCATTTGTCCCTGCGAGCTTGGGACAAGGAGAAAAGAGAGCCAGAAGACGAAGTAACGATTTGCCGATTTTGTATGCCCATAGTGCATTCCTGTGATACATCTTTGCTTGAGAAAGCACCTCAAAATCGCTGACGTACCAGGTAAACGCACACACGTGACTTGACCTCTCCCAAACGCACGGGCCCATTCTGGCGGTCTGTTGTGTCTGGGGTGCTGCAGCTGAACGCATCGTATCTGTGTTGATGATCTAGAGCGACCATGAAGCTAGACATCGTTGACGGAAATACGGTAGGCGCTCCCCTTCCTGATTCACATACGTCGGTGTCGGTGCATCTCTCTCATTTGCCCTGTTGGCCCTTTGTGTGCGTGTCAGGCGGCTGCGCACGTAGCGTACGCCTTCTCTGATGTGGCCTTCATCTACCCCATCACGCCGTCGTCCACCATGGCCGAGCTCGTTGACCTGTGGGCATCGCAGGGGAGGAAGAACCTGTTCGGGCAGAAGGTCGACTGCCGCGAGATGCAAAGCGAGGCCGGCGCGGCGGGGGCGGTGCACGGCAGCCTGGCGGCGGGCGCACTCACCACGACCTTCACGGCCTCCCAGGGGCTGCTGCTCATGATACCCAACATGTACAAGATCGCCGGGGAGCTCATGCCCTGCGTCTTCCATGTCTCCGCCAGGGCGGTCGCCGGGCAGGCGCTGTCCATCTTTGGAGATCACAGGTGGGTGGGTGGGTGCCTAGAGACCGACCGACTGAGGCCGTCGCGTGTGGATGGATGGATGTGTGTCATCTGTGTGTGTGTGTCGTTGTGTGCGTCTACTGCAGCGACGTGATGGCCATTCGCCAGTGCGGCTGGGGGATGCTGTCGTCTCACTCGGTGCAGGAGGCGAGCGACATGGCCCTTATCGCCCACCTGGCCACCCTCGAGGGCTCGGTCCCCTTTGTGCACTTCTTCGACGGATTCCGCACATCGCACGAGCTCCAGAAGATCGAAATCCTCGACTACGAACAGATGCAGCCCCTCTTCGGTACGTCAGCTGAGCGGGAGGGAGGGGGGGATGCCCATGCACGCAGCATGCATCACATCACCTGCTGTGGGTGGGTGTGGGTGGTTGCTTGATTGGTTGATGCAGATGACATGAAGTCTGAGTTGGAGCGGCACCGTGCCAAGGCGCTGAACCCGACCCACCCGCACCAGCGCGGCACCTCGCAGGGCCCCGACGTGTTCTTCCAGTGCGTCGAGGCCTCCAACCCCTTCTACGCCAAGCTGCCAGAGATCGTCGAGGGCGTCATGGCCAAGGTGGCTCCCGTCATCGGCCGCACCTACCGACTCTTCATGTACTACGGACACGAGCAGGCCGACCGCTGTGTGGTCGTCATGGGCGCCGGCGCGCCAGTGCTCGAGGAGTGTGTCAACTACCTCAACAGCAAAGGCGAGAAGGTGAGAAGGAAACCGGGGCCGGTCGGTGGCACGATGGGTGGATGCACGTGTGTGTGTGTGTGTCAGGTCGGTTTGATCAAGGTGCATCTGTTCCGCCCGTGGAAGGCCGACGCCCTCATGGCCGCCATCCCCGACTCAGTCCAGCGCATCGCTGTCCTCGACCGAACCAAAGAATCCGGCTCGTTCGGTACGCACCCCTCCGCAGCTCCCCCAAAGGCACCAGCTGCCCACCCACACGTGTCTTCTGCTTCTCTCGTTGTGCAGGCGAGCCTCTGTTCCTGGATGTGGCGGCCACGTTGCAGGACCGGGGCGACGGTCGTCTGGTTGTTGGGGGGCGGTACGGTTTGGGTTCGAAGGACTTCACGCCGGCGATGGCCAAGGCGGTGTATGACAACCTGGCGGCGGAGAAGCCCAAGCGCCGCTTCACCGTGGGGATCAAGGATGACGTGTCCAACATGTCGCTCGAACTGGGACCGGAGTTCAGGGCGGTGCCCGAAGGTGGGCAGGGTGGGTGGGTGGCTGGGTGGGTGGATGACGTGTGGACTTTACGTTGCCCTGCTTGTGTGGGTGACAGGCACTGTCCAGTGTATGTTCTGGGGGATGGGCAGCGACGGCACTGTTGGCGCCAACAAGAACGCCATCAAGATCATCGGTAGGCACGTCACGTCACACATGGACACAGACAATGAATACCAACACCCATGACGCATCCCATCCCATCCCACCCACCATGCAAATCAAATCAAATGTGTGTTGTTGTCTTGTCGTGTGTCTTCCTGATGGTCTGATGCATTCAGGATCCAACACGCCATTGTACGTGCAAGGGTACTTCGCCTACGACGCGCACAAGAGCGGCGGCGTCACCGTCAGCCACCTGCGGTTCGGCCCCCACCCCATCACGTCGCAGTACCTGCTGCAGGACGCTGACTACGTCGCCGTCCACCACCAGTCCTACGTCAAGAAATTCAAGGTCCTCCAGCACATCAGACACGGCGGCAACTTCGTCCTCAACTGCCCGTGGACCAGAGACGAGCTCGAGACAGAGGTGAGCAAAACCACACAACACACAGATGAGTGACCTGTCGGAATGGTCACATGGGGTGTGGGTGTCAGTTGCCGGCATCGCTGAAGCGGACGATGGCGGCCAAGTCGGTTCAGTTCTACACGATGGATGCTGCTGGGGTGGCGCGCGAGACGGGCATGGGGAAGCGCATCAACAACATCCTCATGGTGGCCTTCCTCAAGCTGTCAAACGTGCTGCCCTTCGAGCAGGCCGTCAACCTACTCAAGAGCGCCATCCAGAAGACGTATGGCCGCAAGGGAGAGGCCGTCGTGCATGCCAACTGGCGCGCCGTCGACGCCGCCCTGGACGCCATTGTCAAGGTCGGTCAGTGGATGCCCTAACGCAACACACATGAGACAACACACATGAGACCATACACAGGTGTGTCGGTGGGGTGTGTATGTGCGTGTGTGTGCAGGTAGAGTATGACGCGTCTGAGTGGGCGTCTGCGACGGACAAGAAGGTGGTAGACGTGTTGGAGAACGCCCCCACCTTTGTGACCGAGGTCATGATGCCCGTTGAGCGGCTCGAGGGAGACACCTTGCCCGTCAGCAAGTTCCAGCCCGGAGGTAAGGGAGGGGAGGAGTGGCGGGCTGAGTGCGCCACACCCCCGCGCAAACACGTGCCTGTTGGCCGATGGTTCGTGCCATGCAGGATTCATGCCGCTGGGCACGAGTGCGTTTGAGAAGCGCAACATCGCGTTGCAGGTGCCGACGGTGGACATGGACAAGTGCACCCAGTGCAACTACTGCTCGTTCGTCTGCCCACACGCCGCCGTGAGACCCTTCCTCATCACCGAAGACGAAGCCGACGACGCGCCCGAGCACTTCGTCACCAAGTGAGTTGCGCCACCTCCCCCGCTCCCCTCTCCCACCCACACACGCTTCCACGTCTTCTCTCTCTCTTTGCAAACTGATATGTGCAGGAAGGCCAAGGGCGGTGCGGAGATGGCGGGTTTCAAGTACCGCATCCAGGTGTCCCCGATGGACTGCACGGGCTGCGAGCTGTGCGTCCACGCCTGCCCCGACAACGCCCTGACGCTCTACCCCGTCGACAACGTCATTGCGCAGGAGAACCCCAACTGGGACTTCGCCCTCACCCTGCCGTCCCGTGGCGAGCTGTTCGACCGGTCCACCGTCAAGGGGAGCCAGTTCCAGAAACCGCTGCTCGAGTTCTCTGGTAGGCAATAACGTGCGTGGGGGTGATAGCCATCCATCCATCCATCCTCTCTGTGTGTGTCTGTGTCTGGTGTTGGTTTAGGTGCGTGTGAGGGTTGTGGCGAGACCCCGTATGTGAAGCTGCTGACGCAGCTGTTCGGCGAGCGGATGCTGATCGCCAACGCCACTGGCTGCAGCTCCATTTGGGGCGGCTCGTACCCCGCTGTGCCCTACTGCGTCAACGACAAGGGGCAGGTGAGAGAGACTCGCCCACACAAGGCCAAGGCAAGGGGGGCTCGGTCATGCGTGTGTGTCTGTTTATGTGTGTGCAGGGTCCCGCGTGGGGCAACTCGTTGTTTGAGGACAACGCCGAGTACGGCTTCGGTATGGCCGTCGCCCTCAATCAAAGACGACAGCGGCTCCACGAGCTCGTCCAATGTGCGCTCTGCTCTCCCAACCAACCCCTCCTCGACACACCCACCCACATGAGCCCTTTCTCCCCGTGTGTGTGTGTGTGTCTTCAGCCGTGCTGCAGGGTGGTCTGGACATCAGCGACGCGCTTCGCGAGCAGCTGGTGGGCTGGGAGAAGGAGTGGCGGCACCCCGCCAAGAGCCAGGCCTACTACGAGACGCTCCCGCCCCTGCTGGAGAAGGAGAGCGGCAAGCACCCCCTGCTGGAGCGCATCTACACCCTCAGGGACCTTCTGCCCAAGTTCTCGCACTGGATCGTCGGAGGTGAGGATATGGGATGGGAGCAGACGAGCAGTGATAGACCAGTCAGTCCATTCGTGGAGTGTCCTGGTGTGGTGTCTGGGTGGATTGTGCAGGTGACGGCTGGGCGTATGACATCGGCTATGGCGGTTTGGATCACGTGTTGGCGTCTGGCGAGAACGTCAACATCCTCGTACTCGACACAGAGGTCTACTCCAACACCGGCGGGCAAATGTCCAAGGTAGGTACCAGAGAGACACGGTCACACAGGCCGACAAAGACAGACAGACAGACAGACAGGCAGGCAGGCACGTGTGTGTGTGTGTATTGTGTGGCGTCAGGCGACCCCGTTGGGTGCGATAGCCAAGTTCGGTCAGAGCGGCAAGAAGTACAACAAGAAGGACCTCGGTATGATGGCCATGGCCTACGGCAACGTATACGTCGCGTCATGCGCGCTGGGCGCCAACTACAGCCAAGGTATTCCACCCACACCACACACCCACTCCCCTCCCCCCACCCTACCGCCAGCCATTGTGTGTCTGATGCACGTGTGCCTGCAGTGATCCGGGCGTTTGTGGAGGCCGAGTCGCACGAGGGTCCCTCGCTGATCATGTGCTACGCCCCCTGCAGCGAGCACGGTTACCTCGTCAGCACATGGGCGCACCAGGCCGACGACGTCAAGATCGCCGTCGAGTCTGGCTACTGGCTGCTGTACCGATACAACCCCGAGCTGGAGGACAAGGGAGAGAACCCCCTGCAGCTCGACGCCAAGAAACTCAAAGTCGACGTCAGACAGGTGCGCATCGCATCGCATCGTGGGAGCGTGTTGGTTGACGTCGGTGTGCGCGCGCTCACGGTGTTTCTTGTGGTGTGTGTGTGTTGTGTGTGTTGTGTTCAGTTCATGGAGAGGGAGAACCGTTTCGCCTCTCTCATGCGCGCCGAGCCCGAAGTAGCCACCAAGTAAGCACGTGGCGCCACCCACACCGAAATGGTCCAGACAGACAGACATCCATTGTCATCCTCTCTCCGTATTGCGATGCAGGCTGCAGGAGAACATGTCCAAGTTCACCAAGGAACGTTTCAACCGCATGAAGAGCCGATCGCAGGCCCCGGGCGGCATCGACTCGGCCCAGCTCAACGCCACCTTCGAGGCACTTCAGCAGGGACTCGCCACCGGCGGCGTCCAGGCGGGCCCGGGGCGATTCGACGTCCTCTTCGGATCGGAGACGGGCAACGCCGAAGAAGTCGCCAAGTGAGTGTGTGTGTTTTGGGTGGGTATACCTGTTGGGCATGCAGCCACACACACACGGTCGTCGGTCTTCCCTCTGTGTGTGGCATGGCTGTGCAGGCGTGTAGGCGGATTGTTGAAGGGCCGCGGTTACAAGGTGAAGGTGCGTGAGCTGGACGAGGTGGAGGTCGACGAGCTCGCCGAGCTCAAATTCGTCCTCGTCATCTGCTCGACCGCCGGGCAAGGTAAGGTAACACACAAACCAAACCTCCCTCGCCGACGCACCCCTGCCCACACGTATATTTTTGTGCGTGTGTGTGTGTGTGTGGATGACATACAGGTGAGTTCCCCCAGAACGCCAAGGACTTCTGGACGGCGGTGTCTGACCCCACCCTGGACGACACCGTCTTGAAGGACCTCCACTACGGCGTCTTCGGGCTGGGCGACTCCTCCTACTGCTTCTTCAACCAGGCCGCCAAGATGATCGACGAGCAGTTCGCCAAGCTCGGCGCCACGCGCCTCCTCCCATGCGGGCTGGGCGACGACCAGGTAGGTACTCTCTGTCCCATCTGATCTGCCGCCCACACCACACCACACCACACCGTGTGTGTTGCAATGAAATGACCATGTGTGTCGTTGTGGTGTGTGGGTGAGTGTAGGATGAGGAGCGTTACGACACTGCCCTGGGCGAGTGGCTGCCCGATTTCTGGACGGAGATCAAGGCTCCTGCCCCGCTGCACGAGTCGGACGAGCTGCCGCCCCCCAACTTCGCCGCCACGCCCCTGGACGCCGCTACGTGCACCTACGAGCAGTGCGTGCCGCAGGGGGCGGTGCTGCTGCGGCTGACTGAGAACACCCGCATCACTCCCGATGACTACGACAAGGATGTCCGCCATCTCGAGTTCGATCTGACGGGCACCAACTTCAGATACGGACTCGGTCAGTGATGGAGGGAGGGAGGGAGGGAGTAGGGGGGAGGGGAGGGGAGAGAGAGGTGGAGGGGAGGGTGTGAGGGTGGATGGGGTGTGTGTGTGTGTGTGGTGCAGGTGACAGTTTGGCCATCTTCCCGCAGAACGATCCGAAGGAGGTCGAGGCCTTCTGCAACTACATGGGGTGAGTTGGAGTGGGTGCGGACACACATCCACAACCACAGTCACCATCGCATAACGCGTCAACGCCCCTTCTGCGCGTCTTGGCTTTTTCTGTGTTCAGTTACGACGCCGACCTGTGGGTGCAGTTCTCCAAGAGCGACCCCACGCAGTCCAATGCGCGATACGACGCACTTTTCAAGAAACCCATGACCATCAGACAACTCTGCGTTGAGGTATGCACACACACACATGCACTCATCCACCCACCCCGCCAATCCACCGTCTCATGCTGTCATGCTGTGTGTTGTCCGTCACGTCAGTGCCTGGACCTTTTTGGCCGGCCGACGCGCCACTTCTACGAGTCACTGCAGAAGTGCTGCACCGACAGCGAGGAGAAGTCTCGCGCTAAGCACCTGGTGTCGCCCGAGGGCAAACCCGAGATGCGCAAGCTCACCGACGAGACCGTCCACTGCTTCGACGTCCTGCAGATGTTCCCGTCGGCCAAACCCACTCTCGAGCAGCTCATTGACATGGTGCGTACGTAGGAGCCGCTGGCAGATGAGATGGGTGGAGGGGTGTTGTGATGCACTCACTGTGGTGTGTGGCGGGTGCGCGTGTGTGTATCAGGTTCCTCTGCTGAAGCCCCGCTACTACTCGATCGCCTCATCGCAGCGCTACCTAGGCGGCAACCGGCTGCAGCTCTGCATCGGCATTGTAGACTGGTCAGTCGCCAAAAGCGATTCACAAATTCCCTGCCGGTGCTCACCTTACGCTGTTGTCGACTGCAGGAAGACCCCCTCTGGCAAGTACCGGGTCGGCGAGTGCACGGGCTACGTGACCCGCACCCCTGTGACCGAGACGTCGCCGCCCATCTTCTACGCCTGCTCACTCAAGGCCACCACCTTCAACCTGCCCCCCAACGACCGCGTCCCCGTCATCATGGCTTCCATGGTGCGGCGCACGCACACGCACACAGGCGCAAATACATACGAGACGGCGTGTTTGATCGTGTGTGTGGCTGTTTGTTTGTGTGTATGTGTGTGTGGATCTATCGGATCAGGGCACTGGATTGGCGCCGTTCCGAGCGTTTGTGCAGCACCGTGCCTTCCTGAAGCGGCAGGGCAAGCAGGTGGGGCCCATGACCATGTACTTCGGCTGCAGATACTCCAAAAAGGTAACTAACTTCTCCTCCGGCCAGAACAAGTGCTGTGCGCCCCCCTCCCTCCACCCAGCCGCCCGTCGATCGTCCGTCTGTCTGTCTGTCTGTCTGTGTCCGTGTGGTGTAGGACTACTTGTATGGCGACGAGCTGCAGCAGTTTGCGGAGGAGGGCGTGATCGACGAGCTTCGCGTGGCCTTCTCGCGGGAGCAGAAGGAAAAGTTCTATGTCCAGCATCACATCACACGAGGCATGCAGCTCCACACACACACACACCCCACCCAAAATCACTCTTCTGCCCCCCCCCCCCCCCCCCCC
>CDMY01000456.1:323910-336763 GCA_001179505.1 Vitrella brassicaformis | reverse complement strand
CCCCCCCCTCTGTGTGCCTTTGTTTGATCAGATCCAGCGCTGTTGTACCGCCGCTTCATCGAGGAGCGCGGGTACTTCTACCTGTGCGGGCAGTCGCGGCAGGTGCCGATAGACATCCGCAACGCCGTGTTGCAGGCGCTGCAGTCTGAGGGCGGGATGACGGACAAGGAGGCGACCGACAAGCTCATCGACATGCAGATCAGGGGCAGATACAACGTTGAGGCATGGTCCTAGTCAGGCAAACCTTGAGGGAGGGAGAGGGAGGGAGTGGTTTTGTCCGTCTGTCTCTGTTGATTGATGGTGTGGCTGTTTATAGCACCGGCTGGCCTGACTGCCTGCCTGTGGGGGCTAGGGGATGGGGGGGGAGTGCATCTGTCAGTCGAGGTATGTTTAATTCACTCCCTGGGAGCGTGTCGTTTGTCCGTGCTGCAAAACTGGCTTACTGGCCATGCCTCCATCCATGTGTCGTGTGTGTGAATGCGTGTGAAGTGCGTGTGCGTGTGTGTGTGTGCAGTGAAGTGAGGTGAGAGGGTCTCTCAGAGACCTTCACCCCAGCCACCCAGCCGCCCACCCGACCAGCAGCGAGCGAGAGAGAGAGTATTCGGTAGTCTATTTGATGAAGTGCTGTGTGTGACATGCCTTGCCTTGCCTGCGCCTATCCTTGATTGTAAGTAGACGAGATGAAGTGGGACAAGCGCAGGCAGCAAATGAGCGTCTTGAGTCTTTTTACCCTTCCAGCCTGTCTGTCTGCCTGGGGTGTCTCATGCCCTGCCATGCCAGCATCACTACTGTGACGAACAGGCATGGAGCGGTCGGACAGACAGACAGACAGACCGACCATCGAACAAGCGAGTGCATTTGGGAGTGAGTGTGAAAGTGACCGTGCGAGTGTGTGTGTGAGAGAGACGGGGGGGCCGGGGGACGAAGGGAGATCCAGGGGGTAGCTCATAAGCGGCAGTTTTGCGCTGTGAGAGCTGTCTGTCTGTCTGTCTGTCTGAGAGAGGGGGCAGCACAGCACAGCAGTGAGTGTGTCGGTCGCTTCTTGACGCCAAACCGCCGTCAAGAGGCCGTCGACGACCGTGTGGTCAGGTTTGGCATGGCAGTCACACCTGACTGAGTGACTGAGGAGTGGGTGGGGGCCTTTTTGCGGGAGGGAAAGACTGCGGCCGACCGACCAGTGTGCGAGTGCGTGTGTGTGTGTGTGTGTGGATGATCGATCCTATTTTTATCCGCTATGTGTGCAGTGATGATGGTTTGGATGGATGGATGGATGGACGGATGGGGCTGTGAGCGCAGTGCAGCGGCTGTTTTATTGCATTTTGACCCGGGCCCGTCTGTGGGCTCCCTCCCTCCCTGGCTGGCTGCTGCGTCGTTGTGTACAGGTAAGCGCTCATGTGCCCGTGTTGGTGTGCATGTGTCTGTCTGTCTGTCCGTCTGTCTGTGTGTGTGTGGTTGGTGTGATGGTGACAAT
The DNA here is from genome assembly GCA_001179505.1 of Vitrella brassicaformis. Classification (NCBI taxonomy): domain Eukaryota; family Vitrellaceae; genus Vitrella; species Vitrella brassicaformis. The sequence goes on along the minus strand of CDMY01000456.1, from coordinate 335,292 downwards.
TCGAAGGTCTCTGCTCCCAGCTGAGCTGAGATGGTCTTGGGGCGGTGGCTGGCTGGCCAGGAAGGAACGAAGGATTTTGATTGCCTGCCTGAACCGAGATAGATATCCATCACCCCACCCACACTGAGTCAAGTTAGATGACCCCGCGATACCCATGACCCCGTCATACCCTTCCACACAGACACACCCCCCGCCCACCCGGCACACACACACACCACAGAGAGACAGGGCGTGCACCTGCATGATCAATCGGACCCGTGCAAGCATCGAATTCGCGGAGAGACGGTCTTGGCTCGACCGACTGACCGGCAGTACCTTACCTTATACTCGCAGTGAGAGTGAGAGAGAGGGGGGGGGAATGTCCGCTCGCTTTTTTCGCTTATACGATAGACTTGACTGCACGACATACCTACCGTTCAGTCGCCGTTCGGTCGATGAGTGTTTTTCGACCCGTGCGCGCGGTGTCTGGCCATATCCACCATCCCCGTGTGTGTGTTGATCACATGCATGCATATGTATCTATCTGCCCCCTTGTATGTCCTCACCTCACGCGACTCGCTGTTCCTTTGGCCGTCTGCGTGACATGGTGCAACTGGATTGGGCTGGGTATGCAGCCGCGCAGCCTCGTTTTTGGAAGACGCAGCGCCGTATGTGTGAGAGAGAGTGTGACTGCAGTGCTTGCAGTGCTTGCAGTACACTGTACGTAACACGACAGACAGACAGACAGATGCAGACGGTCTGCTGCACATGGATGGATGGATGGATGTGGTGCTCAGCTGGACGAAGGACTGACTGACTGACTGACTGAATAGTTCCTGACCCAATCAAGCGACGAGGGGGAGCATCATTGCCATTGTCCTCACATAAGCACACACACACACGCACACACAGGGGCACCATCCCTCGCTCACAGAATGCTCCCTCCACTTGCCAATCCACTCTATCTCTGCAGCTGCATGAGCTTCCTGAAAACGCCCTTGACAAACACGGTCAGCCTGGTCTTGTTATATAGGTCCCCGCACTGCCGAACCGCCTCGGCCTTGGTGGGATACGGATGGATCACTGACGCCAACGCACCTAAACCCTACACACACACACACACACACCACACACACAGAGAGAGAGAGTCTCATGCACTCGGACAGCACACACACACGGCGTCCAGTAGTACATACCATTTTGCTTTCCATTGCGACGGATATCTCCGATATCATGTCTCCCGCATTGGGGCCAACAATGGTCGCACCCAGTATCTCGTCCGACCCCTGCACACACCACCCCCGCCACCACGCCACCACGCCACACACCACACATCCAACAAACAAATCCCACATCCACGCACATCCAGGGTCCCTGCCCACCTGCTTGGTGTGTATCTTGACGAATCCCTCTGTGTCCCCCTCGAGGATGGCCCTGTCGACGGCCGCGAAGGGCTTGGTGAAGGTCCGGTACGCGATGCCCCCCGACTCCATGTCGCGGGGGTACAGCCCAACGTGCGCAATCTCGGGCTCGGTGACGGTGCACTGGCACACAGACACACACACGGAGAGAGAGAGAGAGAGAGAGCGATGCACACACAGAGAGGGGTGTGGGAGGCTGGTGCAGGTACCCATGGAATGAGCAGGTCAGACATCTTGGCTTTGCCCCAGAAGAGAGCGTTGCGGATGACCGCCCGCGCCATGAAATCGGCGGCATGGGTGAAGTGGAACTTGGTGCAGCAATCGCCCACGGCATATATGCTTTTGTTGCTCGTCTGACCACCACACACCGGCACACACAGCCGCCCATCAAGATTTTAAGTGCGCGAGAAGAGATGGATTGGTTGTGTGTTTTGTGGTGGGGCTGACCTGCAGGTAATCGTTGACTTTGACGCCCATCCGGTCGTCATACTCGACGCCAGCAGCCTCCAGGCCGATCCCGCGCACATTGGGTTTGCGGCCGGTGGCCACTAGCAGGGCCTCTCCCTCTATCACCTCGCTGCCACCATCTGTTTGGGATGGGGAGAGGGTGGGCGTGTGTGTGTGGTTTGTGTATGTGTGTGTGTGTGTGCGCGCCTTGCCTCGTTCGATGTGCACTGTTATCTTCCCGAATGGCTGTCCCTCTGCCGGTGGCTCGTGCGTCACCTTGACGAAAGTGACCCTGTTCTTGATCACCAGGCCGTCGCTGAACACACTCAGGCAACACGCACACCAAACACATGTCACGTGTGCGTGTGTGCCTTAGTTCCCCCGTTCACTACTCACCGCTCAAGTGCCTTCTGCACGACGGCTGCGGCATCTGCGTCTTCCTTGGGCAGCACCTTTCCCCCTCTGTTGAGCACCACCACCTCGCTGCCGAACCGTCGAAACGACTGCGCCATCTCCAGGCCGATCGGGCCTGCTCCCATGACGATAATCCGCTTGGGCAGATCGGTGAGGTTGAAGAGGGAGGCATTTGTGAGGTAAGGCGAGTCGGCGAGGCCGGGGATGGGCGGCACGGCCGCATTGCCGCCGGTTGCTATGACGGCCTTCCTGCACACACACACACACACACACACACATAAGTGTATCATGCTGTGTGGTGTGTGGGTCCTCCTTGCCTGAAGCTGAGTGTCTTGCCGTTGACGGTGATAGTATTGGGTGAGGTGAACACGCCCTTGCCGATATAGACATCGACCCCCAGGTCCTTGGTGAACCTCTCGGCGCTGTCATGATGAGAGATGGACGCCCGCAACCTAGGAACACACACACACAGAGAGAGAGCGAGAGGGAGAGAGAGAGAGAGCGGTCATGTCACAGGAAATCAGAGACATAGACACATAAACACACTACCCACCTTCTCATGCGCTGCATGACCTCCCCAAGGTCGACGCGCACACTGCCGTCGATGTGCACGCCGTACTCCTTCGTGTAGGCCTCTCGCGCATGGTGCGCCACGGTCGCTGCCTTGATCAGCGCCTTCGACGGCACACAGCCCACATTCAGGCAGTCGCCGCCCATCAAGTGGTCCTCAATCAGGGCGACCTTGGCCTGCACGCCCGCTGCACCAGCGGCAGAGACCAAGCCCCCTATCAAATGACAGACAACACAACACGCACACACTCGGATGGGAGGATCGTGGCGCATGGAGCGATGGGTCACCTGTGCCTGCCCCCATGACGACCAGGTTGTATGTGGCTTTGGGGAGAGGGTCGTGCCACGCCGCCGGGTGCACATGGTCGAGTAGCGACGTGTTATAGGCGTCCAGGGGCGCCACGCCGATGTGCTTCGGTGCCATTTGCATGTTGGGATCACGGCTCACCACCTACACCCACACACACACATACACCAGACACACACATAGGGCATCCGCACTTACCCCACCCCGTCAGCCACTCGCCCACCTTTAGGTCGGTCTGTTTGCTGCCGTCGAGAGGCCTGACGTCGACGGGCAGGATGCCGTTGAGGAACTGCGCCCAGGTGAGGGCCTTCCCGTCCCGGCTGACGGCCTTCTCCCCCTTTGACGGCTCGTCCAGCGCAAACCGATAAAACAGCGACTCGTCTTTCAGGGAATGGTCTCTGGTGACATGGGCGAACATCCTGCAGGCAGGCAGGGCAGAAACCAGGGAGGGTGGGTGAGAGCGCGTGTGTGGGATGTCCTGTCCTGTCCTGTCCTGTCAGGTGACGCAACCCCCCCACCTACCCCTGGTCCATCATCAGCTGCCCCACGAGCAGCGCGTCCTCGACGGTCTCTGCGTGGCCGTTGCCCATCAGCCACTTGACCGCGTCGCTGCCCAGGAAACTGCACCAACCAGCAGACAGCAGACAGACAGAAACAAGGGTTGTCCATCACCAGTGTGAATGACGCGCCGTGCCTACCATTTGGTGTAAGTGGTGAGGTGGTATCGGCGGTCGCGGATCTCCAGCTTCGCCCGGATCTGGTCTGCCAAGTCCTGCAGACGCACACACACACCCACACCACAGTCAGTCAGTCAGTGCACTCATTGCAGAATGCAGTTGTTCCATTCGATCATCCATCCCTTATGGCCATCGATTCAATCTGCACCCACCTGGACCATCTGCTTGTCGTCGAACTGGCAGATGCTCTCGTCGGCGCTCTCCACCGGATGACTCATCCTTAATTGCCTTCCTTCCTTTCACGATGAATCAGACTCTGGCGGCTGCGTGATCTTCGAGTGATCTATGCTCTCCTTTTCTCCTCTCTCCTTTTCTCCTCTTTCCCGCCCTTCTTGCGAGCTCAAAAGAACCAATCTCGCGAGCTGAACAGAGGGGCACGGCAGCATTGGACTCGAGGCGCAGGTTGGCAGTGACGGTGCTGTACAGCTGCACCGATAGCAGCGGCGTGTGACTCGGTGTCGCAGTTGTGGCGGCTTACCCGCCTATGAACGATGCTCCCCCCGGCAGCCCTGACTCCGCCCACCCGCCCTCCCCGCCACCCAGCGTGGGCCCTGTCATCGGAGGCCTCTTCAGGGGGAGATACGCCATCACGCATATCATCGGATCAGGGACCTTCAGTGAGCTAGCTACACGATGCCAAGCAAAGCAAAGCACGGCAGACACACAACAGATGATGAGAGGCGTGTTCGTCTGTGTGTCTGTGTGTGTCTGTGATTTGTGCGTGTGTGTAGGCACCATATACCAGGCTGTGGACACCAAGAAGGGCAGCAGAGTTGTGGCTATCAAGTACGAGAAGCCGATAAAGGAGAAGAGGGTGCTCAAGCAGGAGAGCAGCACACTCAAAGACTGCCAGGGTGAGCCAGCCAAGGAGCAAGGCGGGCGGGCGGGCGGCATCATGCAGGTCGTGTGTGTGTGTGTGTGTGTTTTGTCTGTTCTGTTGTGTGCAGGTCTGCCCGGCATCTGTCAGTGGTACAAGTTTGTCGATGGAGGGTACTACTACGGCCAATGGTGCGTGAGAAGTCCAGCAGGCAGACAGACAGACGCCTGGGTGCGCTGAACGGTATTTGTGTATGAAATTTATGTGTTTATTGATCCATCATGGGCAGGCATGAGTCGTTTATGGTGATGGAGTTGTTGGGTGATTCGATCAGCGATGTCCGCAGACGAGTGCACAGGATACAAATCGCCACCGTGGCGCAGCTGGGGGTACGTGACGTCCGCACACACCACAACACTTCAATCATGACGCTAGTCCCACTTCCTTGCCCCCCTCTCTCTCTGCGCGTCTGTCTGACAGATCCAGGCGCTGCGTGTAATCCAGGCTGTGCACCAGAAGGGCTACCTCCACAGGTGTGTGGGCCGACTCCCACTGACTGGACCTGTGCGTCTCTTTATTGGGTGTGATGCTTTCTTTGTATTTCATGTTCATTCCATTCCCCCCACTCCCACCACACCCCACAGGGACGTCAAACCCTCCAACTTTGTGCTCGGCCGCGGCGCCCGTCGGGACCAGCTGTACCTGGTCGATTTCGGCCTGGCCAGACGGCACATGGACCACGGCGTGTAAGCAAATCACATCGACCCCCATCCCTACCCTCATACGCAAGAGAGAATCTCGCTGTGTCTGTGTCTGTGTGTGGCGCGTGCCAGTGTGCGGCGTGAGCGTGAGAATGCCGATTTCCGCGGAACGACGACCTACGCGTCGCTGACGGCGCACAACAACCAGGACCAGGGGCGCAAGGACGACCTCTGGTCGCTGCTCTTCGTCCTGCTCGACCTGCTCGTCGGAGACCTCCCGTGGAGGCAATACAAAGTATATATGTGACTCACACACACACGATCGGTCAGTCAGTGACACCGAGGCTTGTGTGTCTGACCCATGGGATGTCATCAGGAGGACCGTCAGGCGGTCAAGCTGGCCAAGGAGAGGCTGATATCCAGCGCCACAGAGCTCATCAATCAGCGCCAGCCCCCACACACCCAACACCACCCGCCGCCACCACAGCAATCAGACGGGCCGGGGGCGGGGTGGCCACACGCGGGTGCCAACCACAGCGGCAGCACGTATGACGGCGCATCAGCACCCCAACGGCAGCAGCAGCAGCAGCAGCAGCAGCCGACAGCCGACGACCCAGCTGATCCCTCTCACACGCTGCACGCGTCGGCGTACGCAGCCACCAGGGCGCCAGCCAACACCAATACCCCTCCCAGTGGTGGTGACGTGAGTGTGATGCCGCGCATTCTGGTGCATCCCGAGGTGGAGCGGATGTTCGAGTGGCTGCCCAGCGAAATGGTGAGACGAAAATGGTAGATAGATAGCAAGATGGAATGCACTGCATACGATACGGGTCGTCCGTGTCCGTGTGGATCCGATCTGGTGTCGGTCGGTATGGTGTGCCTGTGTAGTTGTCATGGTTGGAGGAGCTGCAGGGGCTGTCTTATTCCATGGAGCCCAACTACAGCCGACTCGAGTACGTTTAACCACAACCACAACCAATCACTGTGAATCTTGCTGGATGGATACCCCTTTCTCTGTTCGTGTGTGATGGATGCATTCCATTCATTCAGTGCGTTGCTGCGGGTGATGGGCGGCAAGTACGACCGCTACCGCCACTTCGACCTGCTAGAGGAGATCTACGAGCTGCACTGGGACCCCAAACGAGGCATTCTCAACCGAATCATCATGTCCGTACGCAGCCAACCCCATTACACACATATCATATGCTCATTATATGTGTGTCTGCCGGCGTGTATTCAGGCCCCCTGACGGCATGAGCCCCCCGTCGCAGGCGGGCATTGCCACGGTCACCCGCGTGCTTCACGACGCCTGCCTGCAGCCGTCACAGCTGCCATCCAAGGCACTCATCGTAAGGAGGACGGTGGGGCGCGGCGCACAGATGGATGGGCGTGTGTTATGTTCAGGATTTGCTGCGGATTGTTGATGGGACGGTGAACTTTGAGCCCCCCATGCTGCCCATCAACACATACAGAGGGCAGCGGATCTGCCTGCAGGCACTCTCCTCACGTGAGCAGCACAGACACTCTCAAGTGAAGTGGGTGGAGACATCCAATGGCGTGTGTGTCTATGTTATGGGTGTGACTGCAACAGGCGAGCCATGTCCGCCGTCATGCACGCTGCTGCATCCCAGCCAGCCGATGGACACCGACGGCTCGCCAGCTGCCGACTGGGGGAGGGGCGGTGCGGATCGTCTCGCCCCGGGCGATATCTGCCTCGTCTATTGCCTCACTGGTGTGTGCATCATGCACACACACACACAAACTCATACCTCTCTATCCGTTTGTGTGTGGGTGTATGCAGGGGCGTGTTATGGGTCCTGCCACTGGCATCACTGGACGGCGGATGAGCTGGCGACCTTCATCGAGACGGGTGCGCTGCCGCTGAGAAGTGAAAGGCGCACCAACCCGGCAGCGGGAGAGCTCATGACATACGGCAGTAAGCCCCTCCAGCCCTTTACCCCCCACCACACACGGCGACGACCTGTCTGTGTGGCTGTGTGTGTGTTCCATGAAGGTGTGGGCAGCAAGTGGTCAGACAAGAAGCGAGAGCCCATCCATCGGGGTGAGGCGGAGGTCTCAGCGCCGTCCGGCGACAAGGCCCATGCTGTCAAGAAGCCGCGCGTGTCCGCAGAACGTGAGAAAGACAGAGACGACAGACACATGAACTGAACTGCACCCTTTACAGCAATGGATGGATGGATGCGCTGATTCGTATGCGATCTTCCCTCCAGGCAACATTGATGAGCCAGCTGCAGCTGCAGCAGCAGCTGGGGCTCTTGTTGCTGGCGATGTTGCTGCTGCAGGGGGCCCCTACATGATGCGGCGCGCCCCCTCCTGTGGCTCGCTGGACCACCTGTTCCACAACCCACACAAGGACTCTCTGCCCGAGTCGCCCGTACTGGAGAACACCCCCCGCAACACCCCCCTGTCAATCGCGCGCTCTTCGCCCTTCCTCAGCATCGCCTCCGATATGCTCCCCCCTCTCTCCAACCAAGACGCGATGAGACGCGCCGAAGCACCACCGCCAGCACCACCACCGGCGGCAGCGTCAGCTCCACAGCAGCAGCTGTCACCCTTCGCCCCAGCGGCCGTGTGCGAGAGGGATCGGTGGATCATCCGAGGGATTCCCCACATGCGGCCGATGACGCCGGGCTCGCCAGCTGAAGGCAGCCCTGCCGATGGGTGTGAGCGTGGCCTGGATGAAGGTGAAGGTGATGGGGGTCAGCAGATGATGATGGTGTCGCCCCCTCCCTCCCCATACCCTCCACACATAGAGAGGCACCATCACCGGCTGCCCCCGCTGCGCCCCCACTACGACCACTGTGGCTTCCTGCATCACCGGGACGCCTCGCGATCGCCCCCGCCCCCCTACTCCCCCTACCCTCCCCCCATCAGCGGCATGGCGCCAGGTCACCAGGGCGATTGCGGCGGTGTGGACGATGGTCGGAGGATGACGACGTTTGGGTTTCGGTGGGAGGGGCAGATGCAGGGGATGGAGGGGGTGCATGGGATGGATGGGATGCAGGCAGGCCCGGGCCCCCCGCTTTGATGATGGTGATGTGATTCTGTCTGGTGTGGTGTGGTGTGGGTGATGGATGTCTTGACACGATGATTGTGGCGGGATTTTTCTGGTGTGGTGTCTGGTTGCTGCAAAGAGGGAGAGACAATGACTGTGTGGATGGGGTTTTGTTGTTATGTGTCATTTTGGCCACGTCTGGGGAGTGGGGTGCACTCACTACACACGGCTGGCTGGAGTCACGTCACTCACTTTGGTAGTAAGGAGGGAGGGAGCACTCGGTGGCTTTTCGATTGATGTAGCACACGGCGGGAGGATACATATGCACACACGCACATCTATCTACCGCGGCGGACATTTGAACGTCTGCAGCACCAACCAGCACATGTGTGGGGAAGGGGAAATTATTTCCGTGTAGTAGGGGGCACACGAGGAATAACCAGATGGGGAGAGAGAGAGATCGCTCAGCAGTGACATTCCGATAGGAAGTGTTCACTGCAAACAACAAACGAGATGCGTCGGAACGGATTTTTCCCCCACGATCCTGGGAGGGTTTCGGTCCGAGTGATGTCGTGTGTTGGGCTGTGTGTTCAGAGGCCGCGTGGCCTCGGCCGGCGGCTCATTCATCACTTTATATACGCCGGCCGCTAAGTTGGTTTTGACAGGGAGGCCGGCGAGGACAAGGAGGAAGGGGATTCTTGCCAATGAATTTATAGCTCGTTCGTTCATTCCAATTTTGATCCACTTGCTGATGAGTGATTGTCAGCCTGAACGAACAGACGGGCGGCGGCACTTACTTGTGCCCGCTGCATTCTTGCTGTGTCCGTGTGTGTGTGTGTGTGTCTGTTTATGAGGGGGAGCCGCGGGTGATGAGATAGAAGTTTACCTGTACATGTGTGTGTCTGTGTATTTCTCTCTGTGTGTCTATCTGCCGTGCGTGGTTCGTCGATTGTACAGCTTAGCTTGGTCGCTCGTCGCCTCGCTGGCTTGCCGATAGATGGGTCGGGTCGATGGCTGGTCGGTACTGGTCGGGTGTCTGTGACATGGTGTGTGCCTCGCTGATGAAGGGAAGGAATTGGAGACGGAATGCGCTTCTCTGTTGTTGCCGTGAGTGACCCATATCGTCGGAAGCTGCATTTTTCGGTTGGTTGATCAACATGGTGCATGCCAGTGGGTGGCCGGGGGGAATCCCGGGTTGAGTGATGGGTAAAGCCACATGGGTGTATCTGTGTGTCTGATAGGGGGACGACGATCCATCCATGTGTGTGTTCTCTTTCAAGACACACGTCGCGTCCCCGTGCATCGGAAACATACAGATCGGTTCGATCACGTCATACTCCTACACATAAACCAACCAACAGAGCCCACAGTGCCCCACACAAGTGCATTTGATGACACCCGCCCGCCACATGGATAGATCGATCGATGTATCGGCCGTACGCGTACCCTACCTGGTCATCTAATGCTGCTGCAGCCTCCTCGGCCGATGCCATCTCATCGTCATCGTCGCCACACTCGCCGTCGTCAGACTCATCTCGGTCCATGCGGGCCCTCTTTGTAAGGCCAGCCTCCTTCGGAGGCGACTTGCCAGCGCCCCGCTTATGCTGCCGGGAGCTCATGAAAGCCCGCTTCCACTCTCGAAGGGTTTGTGGGGCTTCAGGGTTTCGAACCCTGTCAAGAGGACCCCGCTTGCTGGCTGCGTGTGTGGCCTTCCTGCGAGCCTCTGCTGCCGATCTCCTTACGGACAGGCCTGCCCGAAGGGCAGGCACACATGGTTGATTGCGAGGAATACCCCGCCACTGCCCCGCCCACCACCACCACACCGCATCAGGCTCGGGCATCCTCACAGAATCACACTATATTGCAGAATCAAGGCGGTCGCAGTGAGTGCACAATGCGACCGACCGATCCCACGGACGAGCCCAACCACGAGCCGCCGGGCTTCATCAGCTCGCCGCGGGTCATGTTCATCGCTCGGTGGCTGGAGCTTCTGTGGGGCTATGGCGTGACGCGCTTCGGCCTCGTCTTCACTGGGTTCTGGGTCATGATGGGCGGCAGATGGGCCGTGCAGGCGCACAATCTCGTGCTGAAATGGTCAGTTCAGGAAAGAAATGGCACACAGGAGGGGCTGTCCTATGCTGTGGAGGATGATGGATGTGAATGCTTTGTGGGTCGGTGTCTGTCTGTCTGTGTGACGACCAGGGTGTTTGGCGTCACGTCGCCGCCAAAGCCCATCGATGGGAAGCACCACCTCAACCACTCCCACTTCTGCGACAAGGCACGCCACCACACACACACACACACACAGGAATCTCTCTCTCTCTCTCTCTCTGTGTGTGTGTGTGTGGATGCTACACAGGCGCGTTGGGCACTGGATGCCTCAGGGGTGGCCTACAGCGAGACGGCATACGGCACCAGCAACTTCAAGCCCGCCATCACGGCCGTCAGCCACGGCACCTACGCCGCCGCGCCATATATGGTGGCTGCCAACGGTGTGCATCAGGCAGAATAGTCGCTCTCGTGTGAGTGTGTGTGGCAAAGAGAGACAGAGGTGTGGATGTGTGTGTGCGTGTGTGTGTGTGTGTAGGGGCGTCTGTGCCGGACAGCACGGGCATCTTGACATATCTGGCTGAGCACCACGGCAGGCAGGCGTCATGGCTATTCCCGAACAAGGAGGCCACTGACCTAGGTAAGGTACACACACACTCACACACACACACACATACACACACATATACAGAAAGAGAGAGAGACAGAGGTAGGTGTGTGTGTGTGTGTGCATCAGAGACGTATTTTGACGACAACTTTGCGGTTGTGCTACGGCCTGCTGGACACGGCCCCCTCCGGCCGCCTGCTCGTCCTGTGTGTGGCGCTGCACACAGAGGTCACATCCATCTGGAAGTGGCTCGCCATACGTCCGCATAAACACCCACACGGCCACACGCACACACACATGTCTCTCTCAACCCCCCC